>JAGFPH010000340.1:19227-40470 GCA_018207615.1 Philaenus spumarius | reverse complement strand
AAAGTACAACGAATACAAACAACGAATGTTGACTTAATTTTGCTTTAATTTCGTTACTTTGAAACGATTATTAATAAAGTTAGACCTTGAAAAATAATATGTGGCCTAGATAAACCAACACGAAACGTAAATCAGGATTGAGCCATCTTATTGGATACATGAGCTGAAATGTAATAGCATATTGCGTTGGCTGAGGTTATTGCATAAGCTGTGTATACATCTTCTGATGCGCAACCTTGCTGAAAGAAAATACCACAGACGTGATGGTGTAAATACAATATGCAGATACGAGGCAGAGTTAAAATATTGTATTATATTTAAATTGACAATCGACGTAAGATCTTCTGTCGAAGAAAAACATAACTTAAATACATAGTATCAGTACATTGCAGCGATATAAACATGTTTTGTGACCCTCAATGATTTGTTTCATGAATATCATCATTATTGAAATGTTTGTCGAAAGTGCTAAGTGTAAATATGCTTTACATATGTACCAGATGTATCCTTTTTGTGCTTGTTCATTAGGATAGTTAAAACCTTTTCGAGGTTTAAACTACGCAAAAGAACACATTTTAAAATATGAATTCGAAAAAAATATAAATATTTAACTATTTTATTGTTACAAGAATACCGAGCTGTAATGCAACTATACTGAAGTTTATGTATTGAAGTTTGTAAAATGATAAATACTTTAAGTACACCTGTTTCTATTCCTAATTGTATGAGGAAAGATCTAAAGTACAATTTTATATATCCGACTTTTATATGTAAATAACATTTATACGTAGCTAGTTAGCAACATTCAAATTATTAGGTTATTTGTTAACACAGTAACTTCCACTTTAATTACAAGTCTAACATTGTATACAGTAGTACCGACTTAATTATTTATCGGAATCTCCGAAACGTCCATTATTCAAATCTCACAAATCTCATTTCAATCAAGAAGAGATTCACGTTTTGAGTAATAGTTTAGAATCTGCCATAAGTTATAAAGTAAAACGCGTGGGAAAACTAATAAGTCGCTTGAAATTAACTGCTCTAACCATTACCAGAAATTTAAAAAAATGTGTGGTTCAGCACATTCTTGATAGCTTTGTTATTGTTATACGCGTTTCTAGATGTGGTAGAAAGCACGATCCTTTGGAGACGTACTGAAGACAATTTATTAATAAAAGAACCTGATCTTACATTATATCAAAATGCAAAAAAAAAAAACAAACAAAAAATGTATTTTAGATTATTAGTAAATGCATTATTTCCTTAATTATGATGCTATGCAGTTCTAGACCATTTAGAATTATGATAACTCTGTTTCTAAACACAGATTTCTTATACCACTGATAAGTATATCTGTATATCTAATCTTATTAAACGAGCAATTCTTGTGTATTTGTAAATTTATTTCGGTGATCTCGCTAACGGCTCTAACGATTTGGATGAAAATTTGCGTATAGGGTTTGAAATAGGGGGGTTTTTTGACGTCAGGAATTGAATGCGCTAGGTCTTATGTCTGCAAAAATGCGCTAAGTAGCTCTTTTCGCCTATGTAAACTCTGAACTTCAAACAATTATTAAATAATTATAACTGCTGTTATAAAATATACGAAATAATTTGAATTGAACATTTAACATTATTTACCATCTTAGTTTTGAGATTATTATTAATCCTACACCTTTTTTATAAATAAAATATAACTTATGTTTTTAGAAAGTGCATTCGGGGCTTGGCGTTCGGAGCACGCAGAGGTCTCTCCTAGTATAAAACAAAGTCGGTTTAGTTACTCCACTTATAACTCAAGAACGGCTGAAATGTTTTTTATAATCTTTGATTTGTTGGATTTATCTCCGCCCCGAATAGAATAGCTTTTAAAATATTGACAAGATTTGCCCTTAAAGGGTTGAAACAACCCTTAAAACAATAATTATTGTTTGTTATAATCTAAAGCTAGAAAGCTGAATTTTGTACATTTATTTTGTACAAACAATACCGCCTAGGAACGTGAAATGTATTACACATGATGCTCATAGGCGCTAGACGCGCACTAAGAAAATATTTAAAAAATGTTTGGCCTTTAAGGGTTGAAACAACCCCTAAAACAATTTCTTACAAAAACATATAAAAAATAAACCACTTTTACATTTTGTCACTTTCTGCTAAATGGGTGAAAATGTAGTAACAACCCGTAAAACTATAAATATTAATTGAATACCACCAGGAACGTAAAATTTGGTACACGTATTGCACTTAGGCGCTAGAGGCACACTGAGAAAGGATTTTAAAATATTTGGCTTTAAGGGTTGAAACAACCCCTATGTAAAACAATAAAAATATTGTTTGTTATACTTCTTTAGTTAGAAAGCTGAAATTTTATACATTTATTTCTCGAAAAACATACAAAAAGTAGACCAGTTTTATATTTTGTTACTTACAGCTAAGGGGGAAAAATGTGATAACAACTTCTAAAAACAATAAATAGTAATGTAATTAAAGCTAGAGAGCTGAAATTTGGCATTTATTAATTTAAAGAAAATATTTAAAAACGTAGCTGATCAGTTCTATCCCTATCGACGCATTCTCATAATAAAGACGTAGGCTATCTGGGCAATCTGCAAAATTCAGCTAAGACTGTGATATTCAGTTAAGAATGTGGTATCTGCGGACTTTCAGTCTGCAGATTTAGCGAATGAAAAAGAAGACGCTCTTCACTCTGAATTATTTATTTTTAATTTATTCAGCCCACATACCCTGACGATGACAATTGACGGGCAATAAATTCTAAACTAATTGAATATACATAATAATTAACTTTCATGAAAAAAAGGTGAAAGAAAATGAGAGAGAAATGTTACAATAATGTAACATAGTGATGACAAAAATTCCCAGTAGGAAAGCACGGGTATTCTGCTAGTTTTACATAGATCTAATTGGAATAAGAAAAGTGTAACTGGCTTAAGTCTAAACCAAATATTTTGTCGCGTTGAATGGCTACTCAACAGGAAGAATACGACTCCTTCGTCCTTACCACTTTTGACAGCACTTCTCAGTTGCTGAAAACGGCTGAGCTTCGTGTATTATCTATTAATTTGAAGATGTTGGATTATATCATTGACATCAGGCTCTTTTCTCTTACAGTGACTAGATAGAGACAGTGTGGTCAAGTGAGGTCTTGTTTCCTATTGGCCGGCAGCCATGTTTATCCTTATCTGTTTCTATTATATTTGTTAAATGTTTTGCACGAAAAAACAGAATACACTTTTTAAAAAGAAACAGAGTTTTTATTATTTAATTTCAATATAAATATCAAACTGTAACAATTAAATCGCTTGTTTTTCCCTTAAAAAAAAAACAAAAAAAAACAAAGAGGTAATTTCTCTTATAATTACAAAGAGATGCAACACTAATCTTTACATTATAATTCTGAGCAGATGACATTACTTTTAGGAAAAACATGGCAGCCACTTTCATATGGCTACACTGTCTCTATCTAGTCACTGTATTTTCTCTGCGAGTAGGCTTACACCTCTACCAGGCATTTGGTGAAATCATTCATTTAAATATAGGTTTGGAATATCTGTTAATAACAGTTCTTAATAGTTTTTTTTTGTATTTTCGTGTTGATAACGCAATTGAGATTAAGACTCAACATTTCTGCGTATTTAGGTTACGTAGAAGTTCCGAGATTTATTGTAGTCGATTAAACGTCTCTTGGGACAGCCATTTTGTGAATTCCAAATACACATAAATGCGTCCCTATTTATCTGAAACTGTTAGAAAAAAGTGTTTTCTGAATGTAACGACTTTTTAAAATAGGAATGATACAACGTACCTCTGCAAGACATTATGGATGAGGTGGATGGAATGTTATAGCTTGCTGCCAAGGAAGCACTTTATGCTAGGAGAACAATTAAAACCCGGAGAAGTTCCAGTTTGACTGGCGCTGCATGGCTCCGTACCGCAGGCCGTAAAGGCGCTTCTTTACGATGCCACCAATTGATGTGCCATTAATTGGATTAAAATCGTTGGAATCTAATAAATAGTTGACTTCATAAGGACAAAATCGATTTCATAAGCCAATAAGCTCTCAATTAACACGGCAATTAGTTGTTCTCAGGTATTGTATTGAGGAGGCTTAAACTTTACACTCCGCCCCCGCAAAAATATTGAGGGTGCGTTCATGCGGTTGGGTGATTTTAGCGTTTTAAATCCAAAATGGTATTGAAATAGAAATTGGAATAATTTTAATAACTATTATTTAATTAAAACAGGATCAATATTATTTTCTTGGAGTATTTAATTTCGGTCATGAAAGGTCTTCTATAGTGATTAAATAAACATAATCGAATTGGTCTAACACAATAAAATGTTATCGCAGGCCTACATAGTACGTTGGATCATAAACAAACTCATGATTTTCAATTCATTGTTTTATGATTTCAAATGTAGGTATTAAAGTAAAGGTATTCCACTTTAAGTTCGAGTCGCTTAACATAGCAACATTCCTTTAGTTCCTTTATTTTCTAACATAGCAAATGGTGCCACCAAAATGACAACTCTCATAGTGGAATGGAAAGTGATATTTTATAAAAGTAAAAGGTTTAATAGAATTTTAACAATGTGTTTTTATTTTGTATTTTTGAGAGACAGTGTGTACATTTTAATATTTATTTCTCATTAGTCAAACTTTTCTCTTTTAACGCCTAAGCGAACACTTCAATTTCATTGCAAAGATACTTAAGGGTCTTCTATACCTTGCGTAAAACAGCAAAAATATGCACTTCGTACTACCGTGTTTCGGACGCCGTTTTTCAACCTAAAAAGTTGTGAAACATCTTAAATTGTTCTTAAAGGCTTTGTGCTTTTGTCTTATATCTCATAATTGAAAGAAATCGTCGGCAACTCCTTTCAATCAACAGTTTAAATGAGTAAAAATCGATTATTTTTAACGCATTTTTTGGGAGTTTTAAGCAATAATTTCCATATTTTAAGCTAACACGTAAAAATATAAAGCCTTCTTTATAACTTAAAGAAGTTTCCCAGATTATTAATTTATAAATAGAATCCGAAACACGGTATTACGAATGCATGTTTCAACGATTTTGCGGATTGAGTCAGGCCTTTTGCATTGAAATCATACTGTACACTCGGGAGTTTTATTTAAGGTAAAGAAGACACTTAATTAAAAACTGTAGACCTACTTATTTCTTCTCGAAACACTAAAGAGGTTGCGTACTCGGACAAGGGTCGTGCCAATAACATCTATCGTGAGGATAAGTTCGGCTTAACAACTATTGGCTTCCAACGATTTTAATGCTGATTGGCATCGTGAGAAGCGCCCCTTAACGTTAGTAAATTATATTATTAACAACAAACCAAAGAGTCAATACGTCATATACTTAATATACTAAACTATGGAATAACACTCGCGGTGTATATAAACTATACATTAGCAGAAGAAAACAATTACGAATAAAAAATGAAGGAAAATACATATTTCGTAACTTTTTCACGAAAGTTTGGATTTGCTATTACCGATATTTTAGCTGTGTTTGGACCTACTTTTGGAAATTGAGGGGGTTGTAATTTCAGCAATAAGTTTTGGTATATCTTGAAAATTCTTGACTTTGTTTATATACTTAGTCTACATCAAAGCCCTTTACAACGATATCCTGCTAGAGAGTATCATAAAATATTAATATTTTGGGGAATCAAACATTGTTACTCCAAATTATCAACTTTAATGTTTTATAAGTGATGATTATTTGAATACATGCGCGTTAGCAAACTTTATAACTATGACAATTTTACCTGCTGTCAATTTTACTCTAGAAACCTAAACTCTAAGTTTGACAATCTTAATTCCCCCGTAGGAAAGAAAGGTTCCTTTAGTTGGTAATATAATACAGAAGATAGGAAAGATAGAAAGGTTAGTATATAATATAGAGAATAGAAAATTATTTATAGAACAGCTTTAATGTACAATATGTAAAGACAGTTTACAAAACATAGTTACAATTCTTTACCATGATTCTTTATGCAGTATTTCACTTAATTTATTTTATTAAAAAATTACTAATATAATATATTACTAATGGTTTTGTCATTGTCTGACACAACTTTGTTTTACGATTTTATTTACATTTTTCACTTCACAACACAATTGTTCACTATTTTTTTTTTGCCGGATTGACATTTTTCACTGGTTTACATCGTATAATTTCTGAAACAGAAAAATAACATATTTTTTTTAACACGGAGCAAACATAATACAATATAATATAATATATTATAAAGATATATATATATTTAATAAATATGGAGGATTAATCGAACCTTAGTTAATGTTAAATGTCTACGTTAAATAACACTAAGTTTATTATATACCGGGAGTTACGCTAAAGAGCCAGCAATATTTATTTATCTATTCCTACGTCAAACATCATTGAGCTACTTGTATCCGGTATGAAGAAAATCATCTGTGACAGATATACAGACTGTGATATATATTATATTGTAAATAATAATTTACTTCTATACTATTATATTTAAAAATTATTAAACAATTTAATATTATACTGTTATTACTCATTAATAGTTTTTTGTAAAGGGTCGATTGACTTTATAATTATTTTATAGTATTACAAAAAAATATATGTGTAGTCTACACTATTAAATCATTTCTACAAATAAAACAGAACACAATTCTTACAAAACAAGTTTAACTGTCAAACACATTTCAATGAAAAAGTCGTTATTCTCAGTGACATTTGAGCTACAATTAAATTATAACTGAAGCTGTAATGTCACTTGGACACAGAAAGAATGATATTTTTTGCCGACTTGGAAGGTCTAAAACATTGATACTAATCAAAACATTGAGTACAATTTTGTTACTGCAATGATATGTTTTCTCTTATGTATTCTTTGCACAGGAAAAAAAAACTTTTCCATCATTCTGCATTGAAATTAGTTATTTTCGTTTACAGCTGAGAGAAAAGAAAGTGATCGTATCCCAATTTTAAATTTAGAGCAAGGAAAAACGATCAGCTGATTTTCCCTTGCTCTAATTTAGTTTCGTGTTTACCACCAGGAGCACTAATGTTTTTTCCAATGCATTTGTACGTTTGAAATCTGCTGGGCTTAAATGGTTAACAATAGAATTGTTTAAACAAAATTTTCTGTTGTATTACCTTCAGAAAAAAATTTTAAGCGAAGGAATCAATGTTACCAATAATAAAAATGGTACCACAAACACAAATCTGAACTTTTAAATTGTAGATTTTATTATTATGTTGTTCAACTCTGTAACTAATTTATGTTTGTTGAGATAATTTTGTTTTTAATAAAAGTTAAAATTGTAAATACAAAGTTTATATTATGACAAATGCCCTATTTTTATTTTGCTTATGCTTATTGTTTGTATTTTTTAAAGAATCGTTCATAACGCGTACCGAAAGTGCTTTTCTGCGCTTGATTGTACTTCTGTGTGAGGCGAAGATGTCCGGTCGGTCACAGGAAATGGTTACCTTTAGTAGCCTTGGCGGCTACTAGTAATAAAATATACTACGTATTTCATACTTTGTACATATATATGTGTGAACAATTTTTTTAAACTTTTATTTAAAATTCCTCGTCCTACACTCCGAAGAGGAATCTTTTTATTAAATTTTGATGTAGGTATTTTTTGTCTTAAATAATGTAAGCAAAACAATAATGCAAAATATTGTTTCACCTATGGGTCATACTTATATTGTCTTTTATGTTTCATCATTTATAGAAAAAGACACACCCACAGAAAGCTCAGCATGCATCAACTCAATCATTAAAATAGCGAATCATATTTTAAAATTTGGAATATTAAACAAACAAAAAACACATTTATTCCCCTTCTATTACAATTAAGTAACTTGCAAGTCGCGGCAATGTATTTACATATGTATATAATACTTGTTGCTACATCGTTACAAGATCAACTGTAGTTACTTAAAATGTTATAAAGAATGAGTCATGGAACAGTACAGAATGGAAATGTAATTAAGTCTGATAACAATAAAACAATAATCTCTGGGTTGCGTTGTAGGTAGTACAATAATGGAGGTCATAGGGCGTGTTGGGTCAGAGTTACATTAGACCGGGCACCGTCTGTCTACCTTCAGGTCTTCTAAGTAAGAAACACTAGCTTTGTTCAATTTGAGCAAATATTATACTTTGTTTTGGAGCTTATGCATTTATGTTAGTGTTGAGGTTAAACTGTCACCATCAGTTAACCTATTGTAAAATGATTGGGCATAAAAAGCTAACCATCTGGAAATTACAATGCCATCCTTTTTTATAAAATGCACGTAATACCACTTAATAGCACTAATTGTTTGTGCATCATATTATAAAACCTTATTTAACTATTTAGTCTTTAACTATATTTGTTAAATATAATTACAACTTACCGTCGTCAATAGTCAATTGTCGTTGATTCTTCAAACGACGGCCGTTTCGGCTTATTCCGCCATTTTCAAGTTAAAATTCGTTGGAGAAATTAATCCGTTGTTACACATCCCATACACATTTACATACAAACATTCAGAATAAATTAGAATAAACACAAAAAATTCACTATTAAAAAATCACATGTCCTGTGGGCCCACTGTCTCGCACTGTACAACAACGACAATTGACTATTAACGACGGTAAGTTGTAATTACATTAGATATATAACAACAGTCGGAATGGAGATAAACATAATAAGTATATTTGTTACATCAATAATTTAACAAAAAAACCAGAAAAAGAAATTAGAAGCTATTTACTTTAAAGCGAAAAATTGATCGAATAATAACGTTTTGTGGAACCCACCAACAGAAGTGATATATAGGCCTAGTTATATAGTTGGATTTGCAGTCTTTGCTCTTTTGAACGCAAACTTGTAACATGTTTATGTAACTATTTAAATTTTAAGTTCAATTCAGATTTATTGAAGGTTCTTTTTTGGAAGAAGAGAGATGCAATGAAGGTATATTTTGAGATGCAATGATCTGATTTTAAAAAGTTCTACTCAAACTATTTTAGTTATTTTTTTTTTTTGAAACGTCACTTTGTTAATTTCGATATCTTAAAAACTATGAAAATTACAGCCAAAATGCTAAATTGCGCAAGAACATCCCTTCATCCAAGTTATGTACAATAGGATGAAAAATATGAAAAATACTGCAAAAATTAAATTAAATTTATTTGCCTTACACACAACACAGTAATGTGGGTCAATTTAAATTTAAGCTGGAAATATTAAATATTCAAAGTTCAGAACTCGGCTTCCAAACTTTGAGAAATATTCTAAATCGAAGTATTGTTTTTGTTTGTGTCCGGTTAGGTCTGATAACATCTATCTACGGACAAACTACCGTGGGCAAATACCTGAGGAGAACTTTTATTCACTGGAAGATCTACCTCTTATTTAAACGCATTTGCATTCATTCAATACACAATTATTTTTATCCTAAAATGTGAGGACAGTTTCATATAAATGTGCGTAACATATGGCAGAAAGTTTGTGTCATATTTCAGTGCACCATTTATACTAGTTTTCCTTGCTGTATATTTGATGATAACAATTCCCAAACATTGTTGAAGATTGCAAATACAATAAGTTTTACCGATCTGATATGAAATGTGTATGAACATCAGTAACGTGACTAAGAAAAGAATTTAATTGGATTTGATCAAATCAAGGTCGAACGATTATTTCGTAGTGGACATATTAATCTGTTGATCATTACGTCCATAAGCAGTCAAAAAGGCCTAGAAGGTTTACTTCCTGACTCAAACTAAAAATTGACTGCACATAATGATTTACTAATTAATGGCTCCATACTGCACTGAATAGTTTTGTAACAACACAAACAATCGAATTTGTAATTAGTTCTTCAACAAAACAAAGTTAGTCCTTCTGAATCAATAACTTGCGGACTATTATAAACATTCTATAAATTATACTGTTTTACCTGTTAGAGAAATTGTCCATGTTCAATGCCCAGAAAAACTTAACTGAATTTCAGTTTTATGCTTTAAAAATAGCGTTTAATTTAATTGGAACCAACGATTAAGATTTAATTTCCGATGAGGTCAAATTAGGGTGTAGAGATTTCAAAAGAGGGTTCTGGGAATGTTACTTCTACGATAATATTATAAATGGTATATAACTGTTCTAATTGATTAATGTAAGTTTTCTCCTAAAAACAATAGAAATACATTTTATAGGTGTATTTAACTAAGGTTGTATTATTTAATACTTTTAATTGAAGTTTAAAGACGTACTTATTTTATTGTGGGTTGCTTATCTTCAGTCTCTTATAGAGTCGTAAACATTTTATAAGTTTCTCTGATCCCTATGTCCTTAGTTGGAACCCATAAGTTGCAATCTTCTTGGTTTATAGCTTTCCAACAAGAGGATATATAATATATGTCTTTAATTGACAATATTTAATCAAGTTTGTGAAAGTTGTAACAACATTATGTAAATATAATACTTTCTTATTTGTAAAAGTCAGGATAGTTTGGGTAAGTGTAATATAAAAATTACTTGCTCCAAATATTATACTGACCGAGCCTAAGCGAGGTCCTGTTGCAAGACTGTTCGGCATTTCGTCTGTCTGTCTGTTTGTTAAGTGATTCCAACCAAATGCGTGGTTCGGGTTTCTTCCAATTTGGCATAAATGTTCTTTGAAGTCTGAAAAAATTACGTATGTGTAGGGATTTTTGTAAAATAAAGTACTTAATAGTATTATTATACACTTTGTAAATGACCCACAACGTATATTACTAAAATTGTTAGATTGCATTGTGTCAATGGTAGATGAATGGTTAGAGTCAGAGACTTCAGTTCTCATGATTCTTGGTCCGATCCTGTGATTCACCAATTAATTTTTTAAACTTTTTCAAATGTTTTCAATATTAATATGGTCATAATAGGGTATACACTTTGATTTCTGTGGTTCTACAAATAAATCTGTTAAACAACTAGTAAAGTAATTTTACCAAACTAAACGTTAAACAAATTATAATAAAGCATAAACAATTCTTTCCACACAATTATAAAACTGTAACCTGTAAAAGGTTCTTAATCGAAATAAATAAATAAATCCAAAAACGCATACTATGAACCAAATAAACATTAGTTAAGGTATATTTAAAAATTGAGTTTAAACTAAATTTAAACATAAGGTAAGCAATGAATAAAATAGGTATAAAATCTCTTATTTTACAAACCTTTATACAAATTAGTTATACGCTAAAGCAGAAAAGTTGTAAAAAGCACTTGTTTTCTTCGTTTTAGAAGTAGGCCTATTACCAATTTGGACGTAGTGAAACTGCCCCGACATTTTGGGTACTCTTGAAACGATGAAACTGCCCCGCTCATTAAAGAAGATTAGGAAGGGTCGCCTCGCAAGACTAGAAATGCTGAAATTGCCACGAGCGCCCGTCCATGTAGGCGCTACGGGACTGAAGAAAAAAGGGAATTTTTTAGGTTAGATTAACAAACTAAAAGCAAGCACTAACGAAAATCAACGAAAAATGCTTATAATTCAATTCAAACATCTTTTGTTCCTGCGTCCTGACAGTGACTGCAGTCTTCTAAAATCAAACCAAACCAACCTAACCTAACACCTAACCTAATATTTATTGGTATGCGTTCCAATCGGTTGGTATGCTACAGCATGGGGCTATGAAACTACTCGGAGGGAAATATGTGTCAGGTAGAAAGTCGGGGCAATTTCAGCATTTCTGGTCTGGCGAGGCGACCCTTCTTGATCCTCTTTAATGAGCGGGGCAGTTTCATCATTTCAAAAGTAGCTAAAATATCGGGGCAGTTTACTTGCCCTCCAATTTTATATTGACTATTCGGCATATCGTCCATCTAAAATCTAATTGTTTCTTAGCCACGACCAATTTCGTTGTTCTTAAAGTTTTACATAAATATTCTTTAAAGGCATTTAAAACGAAGTGTGAATAATTTTTATTTCTTCAGTCCTTTTTTACGCGTTACAAGAATGTATTAGGGAAAACAAAATCAGAAATGAAAAATGTATTGTATAATAGATTCTGTAATTATTTGTAAATTTTCTTTTCGTTTCTCTAGCTCGAATCTTATCGAATCCTGCGCAGTTTTTTATATTGAGATTTGCAATTAAATTTCTGATATCGTCAATATTACAAGAGAACAATATGAACTGAGGCGAAAGAGGTTATGGAAAGTCAAATTCGTATCAATGACTACATGTAGTCATTGTTCTTATTCAGCAAATTTGGATTGTATTGGAATATACGAATGCAAAATAGTTAGCTAATTGATTTTACTGATTTAGTTCATTATGGGATTAAAATTATTAAATTGTATGTTTATCAATCCCAGTTTGATATCTCTCTAACATTAAATTAAAATAATGCCATATATTTCGAGAAACATTCCTATAAGACATTTTTTTAAATAAAACTCTGTACTTTTAGCAGCCATAAAGGACAGATTTTAGATGGATTCACGGTTAGATGGTTTTTAGAGGTCTACTGTTCACAGAACTAAGCCTACTCTAGACAATAGGCTTAGGAAGTTGGAACAAGTGGTTCGGTAAAGGTGTTCTAGTTGCTTTAATCAATGAATACTTAACACTTATAGTGTTAAGTATTCATTGCTTTAATTCTGTTAAAAACAGTTATTATTAGTTATATTGTTTACATTTTATACTATTTAATTGCACGTTTTATCCTTATACTTGCCAACATTTTAAACATAGGTTAGGTTTGAAAATATTATTTACTGTAGATTCATTTTACGTTGATTTGAATACTACTTCCAAAGTTTACTTATTGGTGTTACCGTCAAGTATACATCATACATTTTTAAATAACAGAAATACAAAAATGTATTGTTCATAAATCGTGTTATTAAAACAACGTTTTATTAATGGAATTTAATTGAAACTATAAATATAATATATTGTTTCACACTAACTATTCTAGAATTAAGTGAATCAATTACTACTACAATATCATGCACAAAGTTGACCAGAAAATGCATTCTCTTATGCAGTGTTAATTGAGTAAGCTACAACGACCGCTGTAGCGTTGCCACAGCCATATTGATGTATAATTCAATTGAAGTATTATAACTTAACGTTCGATATATTACTAAGCAGTATTGCACAAAGATATTACACTGTCTCACAAATTATATATTCCGCTTAGACCACTACGAGGGCGGGATTGTGTTTGAGAAAGTGACGTTGCGTTCTTGCATACTTTGCCAAGATTGTTCAATACATCAGGCACTGGAATAAATATCAACATAGGGTAATTAAAATCGTATTTGTTCGAAGAGGAAGAGAAGGATTTAAACTTGCATCAACTGCGAAGTGCCTTTATTAGGATATTTACTATTCTAGTTAATAGCGTTCGGTCAAAGGGCGTTATGCATCTTACTCGTCTTCATGTTTCCATGTTTGTAATTGACATACATTAAAAATACATGTTGTAGAAGGTAAAATTACTGTAAACTAAGGCCGGTAACTGTGAAATAAAGAGTGTTCAATGAATAGAAGGCTAATGTGTTTAAATGCTAATACAAAACACATGTTTTGTGTAGGAATAGCGAAGTTATTTAGTTCTTTAGTATGAAAATAGCAAGGAAATATTTTTAAGAAGATTGAGCGGAAAATGGAACAGGGCAAACAAAATCAGACTCAATAATTATGCTTGACTGGAACAAGTTCATGTGGCCTCGAGGTAAATTACCGGTGCTTGCTACTATTGCTTCGGTACTCAAAGTTAATAATTATTTTGCTTGGTTTGTCGGCAATTGTAAGCTGCATACTTATTATATTAGTTTGTTTTTGTATTTTGATTTATCGTAATCACATTATTTCTAAAATTTTAAATTAAAGTAACAAAATGTTAGTTCAGGCATTTTTTAAACATATATTATTGAAGATGTTTAACTCTTACAATATAACATTAAAGTTCTTCACTTCAGAAAGTTGAAAATAAATAAAGCGTCTATTCTAAAATGGAGAGTAAATAATGAATTTGTATTGCTTTTTGGAGCATTGAATCAAGTGTGATTGTTTTTCAATAACGACGCTTTTAGTAAATATGGATACTAGTTCAGTCAGTAAGTTAGTAATCAATTATATCAGTAATTTTTTAGCGAATTTCCATAGGAAAAATGAGCTTCTGCAGTGGCCCTTATGGTAAGACCCAAGGTCGGGAGTAGCAAATGAGCACCGATCATGGTCCCCAGAACAAGTTTTGGGGTGTCATTAAAAATCATATATATATGTATAAATGTGTTCGTACTCTAGCGGCCGCATTTTAAGTCCGATTTGGTTCAAATTTGGTACACATGTTGCTTGTCTACGTCGCTCGGACGAGTTCGTTAGCCAAAAAATCCAACAATCGGAAGCACGTTTTTTGACCGGAAGTAACTATTTTTTGAGATATTTCCTACGAGAATGAATTTTTTGAGTTTTTTTACAAATATAAATGTAGGATGTTATTCTGCACATTTTGTATTTTTACGAGACTTATAGCTCGCTTGGTTCCCCCAAAATCGATCCAAACGTAAAATACCATAGAAGTACCCGGTTCAAAGCCATGTGGTGGACCCTACCGTGGGGTTGGCGTGCGAAGCACGCAATGCATTGTGTATTGACAATACGGGAGTTGGCGTGTGAAGCACGCAATGTTTTGTGTGTTGAATATACTCAAAATATTCGGAATGGAGTGCGAAGCATTTTGCAGCTATTCAGCACCGTCGTGAATAAACCTATTTCTCAAATTGATGGTAAAACCCTAAAACATAGGCCTATAAACTTAATTTTGGACATTTGCTCAACTCACGTCAGCGGTTCAGCTGCGTGGTCGAATTATTTGATTTCATGTATGAAGGAAAATACTTTTTTCTATCTTCAGGCGTCAAAAGAATCAGTATTGTGGTAAAATTTCAGTCGAAGTGGTGCAAAACTGGAAGTATTGTCAAATCCTGGTTTGATCCATCTATTATTAGGAAAATAAAATCTTTAAATATATTACACTATATTGGTCGTCCAGGCCAGGAAAATTATTAGTAGAACTATTATTCAAAATGGTTACATTCAATCAAATTGATACTTGTTCTTAGGTGTTCCCACTCAAGAATTGCTTTATAGCAATGTTTTTTTTTTTTTTAGATAATCACAATGATATAAAATGATATTAATAGTCTGGATGAACTTATAGAAACAAGATGGTAAAAGCCCCACAACATTTGTATTTGGTTTTGTACGTTGATGGCCTTCACATTTTTATTTTTCTCAAAGAACTACTTTTACGTGAAATCACATCTGGTCCTACAGAAATCTCATGTGAACCTCACTTCGTATATCATACAAATTTAACAATTCTCCGCAAAAACAAAGAGGTGGCTGCATACAGAACACTAATTACAAATGTCGGGGTGATTTGATCGTCTCGGTCCGACAAATGGACCCGGGACTGGTTCGTAACCAAGTTCGACAGAAATCAAACTTTCTTACGTCAGAAAAGGTTTCGTCATTGTTTACCATTAGGAAATGGCCATGACTTTCTTCGAAGCTTACATAAACTGTGCGGGAGCGGGAAGGGAACGGTTGACTGGAATTTGTGGAGAAAGCACGGGCGGGCCTCTCGTGCCCTTCAACTGAGAAAGTCAAATCCATTCTACCTCTATCGTACACATGTTACACTTATACTAATTTACTTATGATTAAAATACTTGCTGTGCTAGTTAAGACAGTTCTGAAGTTAATAATCTAACGGTAAATAACATTTTCTCAACATTTTAAATGTGAAAATATTCCTGTAGCAATTTAAAAAACATCTGTAATTTTGCATTTTTGTGTAATGGACATTTTTGAACGTTTAAATTTTGAAGGGAGGTTATAATATATTTAAACAAATTTAAAATGATTTTTTCATAATAATTGGTTTAGCTATCAGTACGAAAATTAGGTCAGCTGATTCCTAATAGTCAAAAGAAATGAACGAATAATGCAATACATTTGTACTTCTGATACAGTTCACATAGGCTATATATAATTAGAACTTATAAGTGAAATTTGTGCACTTACTGCCTAGACATTACAAATCAATCTAAGTTCAAAGAAAATTTAGCCTTGAAAATGTTTAGATAAAATGTTATTTGTCAATTTAAAATACATAGTATGATTGATGAAATATGTTTAAAACAATTATTTGGTACGATAATTAGCTATTTATTTTAACTTCTCTAAACTGGCATGCAGACTATTAATCAGTTGCATTTTTACTGATTTCATAATTTGAAATAATTTGTAGCTTTAATTTTTAGGTTATATTTTCGTTTAAGAGTATGCTATTTAAGAGTATTCTTTTTAAATTATGCTTCATCTGTTTAACCTTAATTGTAATTCCTGTAAAATCTTAAAAATCATAATTTGATATTATTTACAATCACAAATTTAAGGTTATAACTAATATTTATTAAGAAGAAATTATAAACCAAAATTGGATACAATAATATAGTGTGGAGGGCGGAAGGAGTTTATATGTGACCCACACATGGGTCTTGGTAATAACACAAGAAAGAGATGATATTAGAATTGATATATCGTCAAGTAAATTTTTCTATGGAAAACGTAAATTTCGTTTTCAATATCTGGTAGCATATTTTCTTAAAAATATAACGAAGTTAAATTGATTCTATTCATGCAGTTGTTATATTTATTTGTGTTCAGTGTTCTACATGAGTGTCTCCATTAAGTCTCTAACTTAAACATGTCTGTTATTTTGAATCAGAGCAGTTTTCTTCTTTTACAAAAAGAACAGGAATCTAACACATTGTCTATATCCAGAAAGGTTACACGTTGGGCTAGTTTTGTTTCCGGTCTCGTATTATATAATCCTTTTATACGTCGAGAAAGCTACGACGCAACATTTTTACCATCAGACAGGCGTAAAGTCACCATCGTGTCATTACTATCGAATCATACAACCACAGAATTCAGTGGAACAAAGATCTCGCCATGTGCAACGTGGATCGCAGTTTGAATACAATATTGGATTAAGCAAACAATTAAAACGGAAACTAGCTTTAAAAAACAAACTCGTTTTAAAGACTTAATTTCAAGTTGCTTCTGCATTGTACATTTTAGAATCGATATTACGCAGATACAAATTAGTAAATAGGGCTACATTAAACATATAACAGAGAGAATTCACGAGATGAAGTAGAATTATTGACGGTGACAAACTTAATAGCGGAGATAATAAAACTTAAACAATATTTACATTAATCATTAAGTGCAATAACCTGTGGCACTGAGAGCTTCAAAATTATAATAACAATAAATTACAATACTCCAACAAATCTAATATATTGATTTATTAGTTAGGTAATCAATTAGCTCAAGATATTGTTTTAGAGAAAGTTGGGTCATTAAACCATCTGTAAGTTCGTTGTAAATTATATGATGTAAATGAATGATTATCATATTCGGTATATGGCTAACTGAATAATCAAAATAAACAAACATTAAAAAAATGATAATACAAGAAAATAAATAAGCATTTTAGTAATTACTTACTTAATGTAGTTAAACAAATAAAAGAGCACTGTGGCGACAAAATCACACTGATTTGAATAAAAACCCCGAACCACAAAACAAGGAACAAAAACAATAACTAAACAACTAAATTGTAAGTTATGTTTATTACGATACCCATTTCGATGAAATGGTCATCATCCTCAGAGGGTTTTAACACTACTCCCCCTGCATCTGTTACTAATAGTAGTTACTATTAATATTGAGTAGGTAGTGTTAAAACCCTCCGAGGATGATGACCATGTCATCGAAATGTACATAAGGGTAGAGTAATAAACATAACTTACAATTTAGTTGTTTAGTTATTGTTTTGTTCCTTGTTTTGTGGTACGGGGTTTTTATTCAAATCAGTGTGCTTAATGTAGTAATTAAATATTGTAAACATCTACAACAATTCATTTTTTTAAATATAAGATCTTCTAGGCCTTGAACATTCTTCGAATTTAGATATTACTTAAGATTTTATAAATTTTTGTGAGACATATTAACAATTTGTCTTAAATTTAGAGGATATTTAATTTAATATCTTAAAACAGAAACAACATTTATAAACTTCGGTATAAATAATCATACATAAATGTACCTAAATCTATACAATCTTACAATGATTTCTATAAGATTTACTCCAATACAATCCGTGGATTTAAATATTCTAAAAGTCATAAAAATACCACCAACAAAATAGTCTTGATATTCTGCTTTATGTTTGTAAAATTTTTAATTTACTTGAGATATATCCTTTAGAGAAAATTGTTTACCAAGATTGAGTTAAATAAAAAAATAAATCGATTTTATTGTATTAATTTAAAGAAAAAGTAACTTAGTTAACGTTAACCAATTAATTAGTTAACCAATTACCGAACAAAACCTTGTTTACATTAAAATAATATTTTTAAATATTTTTTACAAATTGAGCCGACACTTGAGTGTTTTACTAATGGAGCGAATGAAATATTTATTGCCAGAACTATTTTTGTATTGGAATGGGTGATGTCAACGTATGTTAAATAAAATCGCGTCGTCTTTAAAAGGAAGGCATGCATGTTTAAGTCTGAGATAAATATTATAAACAATCTTCACTGAAGGAGATATTAAAAATTGTTATCTCTTTTTTTAACACGTTTACTATGCATTATAAAACTAGTACAGATATACACGTTGTACGACCACAACTTAACTTGCTCCATTACTTATACGTCAAATAAACCCACGTAGAGCATCTTTGAGCGCATAGATGTAATCTTTTGCTGGGTAGGCTTCTTGTTAAAGTGTGAAGGACATTGCCCAAACAGCTGAGCATGCGCCCCGGTTGCTTTCACCAAACCACTTTCACTAACTTACAGCCTACACTACTCACTACAGATACAATACTTGGCTGCTAGTCATAGGAATGTCGTCTAGGAGACAAATACCATAACAAACAATCAACACTTGTCATAATGCTTTACTACGAGAGTACCTATGTTCAGGGCTCATTCCGCTCGCAAAATTGTGTTTAGATAATTATTTTATATAGGATACACTTTACGTAGAACATTTTACTTTCTGTAAAGGGTGGAACAGATCACACCTGCAGGACTTATGTCAAGCAAACGAATCAATAGAGTATTTCGCATCTTTAAACATCGAAGGAAAATATACATTTTTAATTATAATAGCTCAAAAACCATATTTTGGAGAGATGGAGTTTAAAGAAATTTTGGGTGTAAACACACGTCAATTATTACACCATTTTAAAAAGTAATCATTAAAAAAAAACTAAAAAAAAACTGTTGACTTACTTGATCGTATTCAAACAATCTAAAACATTAAAAAATAAGCATATATTTTTAACAAAGTGAGTACATTTACATTTCAATTCGAATTAACATTTTGACAGAATTTTGTATACCGTTTTCCCGAAACTATAATAATATGTATGAGGTTCAAATTATGCTGATACGAGTATTTATATATTATGTTAATTTGTGTATAGATGTCCAGAAACCAATTTTAAAACCATGAAGAATGACTCTAAAGCGACGAAATGTCTATTTTTATCAGCAAAAATTTAATATCATGTTTTAACTACTAGTGTAATAACTACGAATGACCTAAAAGTTACTAATAATAATCAACTCCTATATAAAAGCGAGTGTACGTACGTGGAGTAACATTTAATATAACAGCTGATTTCACTTCACGCATCATCTGTAAACCCAGTGTATATTATAGTTCGAGGTTATGTTTACAACTTCAATCAGTATAATGTCTTGTGAAGTTTTTTTTTTAATATGAGCTAAATAATTAATGTATGCTATAATATACGTTATAATATTTGCTTTGAGATTATAAACTATATATAAATACAACCTTTTATCATAAATATATTTTTTATACAACCTTTTATCATAAATATATTTTTCTATAAAAATTTAAAGAAAATATACCTATTCCTTTAGCTTAGGAAACATTCCTACATCTAAACAGCTGATTTCAACCATCATCTGTAATACACAAACCTAGCATAGATAATACCTTTGGGGTTATTAAGCAAA
The DNA here is from genome assembly GCA_018207615.1 of Philaenus spumarius. Classification (NCBI taxonomy): domain Eukaryota; kingdom Metazoa; phylum Arthropoda; class Insecta; order Hemiptera; family Aphrophoridae; genus Philaenus; species Philaenus spumarius. The sequence continues at coordinate 20,288 of JAGFPH010000340.1, read as the reverse complement.
TAAAAGAGGACTGTGGCGACAAAACCACACTGATTTAAATGAAACCCGAACCACAAAACAAGGAACAAAAACAAAAACTAAACAACTAAATTATAAGTTATGTTTAATACGTTATCCTTATGTACATTTCGATGACATGGTCATCATACTCAGGATGAGTAGTGTTAAAACCCTCTGAGGATGATGACCATGTCATCGAACTGTACATAAGGGTAACGTATTAAACATAACTTACAATTTAGTTGTTTAGTTATTGTTTTTGTTCCTTGTTTTGTGGTTCGGGTTTCATTTAAATCAGTGTGCTTTGGGGTTATGTTTACAACGTTTATAAATATAAGTCTTGTAATATTAAAAACTTCTAAATCATTTGATCTATCAAAATGAAATAAAAAGCAATGGGAATGTATAATATTTTCATATTTCTTTAAATATATAATAACATACATAAATAGAAAATTTTAACAAGTAGTCATACAGTTTTATAATCCTTAATTGTACACATTTACCATGTTAAAAATCCCTGTCAGCAAAATTAGGTAGGCCTAGATAAAGTGTGTTGTTTAAAATAGTATTTTGTTGAATGATGTGTTTCTGATGTACATCTAATTAATCCGCCTGTGATTTTTCACGGGGTTTACTAGTGTCATAATAATTGAATACGATTAACAAAAGGTATTTACATTTGTTAGCCTACTTTGGTATTATAACAAAGGAATTTTCAAATTTCTTTAGACCTAAGTGACGATTTACATCCATAATAATAAAACTCAGTTGTGTGTTTACCTAAAACTGACTAAACTATATCAGGCGCCACGATTTATGAAATTTTTGCAATAATCAATACTAGAGCAATAACATCGCAATACAGTGACTAAATAGAGACAGTGTGGCCATATGAAAGTGGCTGCCATGTTTTTCCTAAAATAATGTCATCTGCTCAGAATTATAATGTAAAGATTAGTGTTATATCTCTTTGTAATTATAAGAGATATGACCTCTTTGTTTTTTTTATAAAGGGAAAAAGCGATTTAATTGTTACAGTTTGATATTTATATTGAAAT
>JAGFPH010000340.1:2009-18827 GCA_018207615.1 Philaenus spumarius | reverse complement strand
AGGGAAAAAGCGATTTAATTGTTACAGTTTGATATTTATATTGAAATTAAATAATAAAAACTGTGTTTCTTCTTAAAAAGTGTATTCTGTTTTTTTCATGCAAAAGTTTAACAAATATAATAGAAACAGATAAGAATTTAGGAAAAACATGGCTGCCGGCCAATAGGAAACAAGACCTCACTTGGCCACACTGTCTCTATCAGTCACTGTAAATTCGAACAGCTCTCTTCAAGAGGAACTGCGAAGCTTCATCACAATCAGGATACGAGCTGACAAAACTACATACAAAACCTCTTTCTTCAATGTCATGCTGTTAAAATACAAACAGAATGGGAGCAAACATTGCCAGCAGGCACAGACATAATATACAAAGAATAAACCACGACCAAAACAACTAGGATGTCTTTTCTGAAAAATAACTGAACAACTGTTATTCCACAGAAGGTAAACACCAGAAGTAAACAACCCTTCCCTAACTCGTTTTGGATCCTTATGTCTACACAGTTTAACTGATCGGGTTGTCCCTTAATTTTATTTATGAGGTTTACATTTTTCGTTTGTAAAAGATTTTCCAAGATGTATTTCCAGTTGAACTTATGATTTTATGAAAAAATAAGTTCGGCTATTTCGATTTAACTAAATGGCCCCCAAAATTTGGTTTTATAATTTGTAAATCGACCTTTGGGCAATGAATATCTGGCCAAAGTAATGGGGTATTACGGTCTCATCTAGGTTAACTATCTTAGGACAAACTTCTTCCTTTTTTAACATTGCATAGCCGGTCTACATTCTTAAAGGTAACTTAATTAACTTAAATTAATAATTATTTTAGGTTAAGAGAAAGTATAATATTAATGTTATCTCAGAAAAAGGGTTTAGCTAATGTGTTTACACAAATTTTACACTAGTACGAACACTGAATTTTTAATATTAAGATAACGTATGAAACTAATAGCTTTTGTTACAATTGCAGCTATTTTTAAATCATCCGATTATGTATTTATTTAGTTATTGATGGACCTAGTCAGGTGCGTGTATATTAATATTTATTAGTTAATAAAACTAAATGTGTGTTTCCCGTAAGAAATTTAAGAACAACCAATATCAAATTTCTTTCCATTACATATCCGATACTGAATATAATGATCATTGATCCAGAAATTTATTTAATTGTTCATGTTAATCTTGGTAAATTTCATCTTGAGTTGGCCATTCTTCAAAACGCATTTTCTGGAAACAATCGCAAACAAGAATTGAAAGGTTGAAGTTTTATAGATGGGCATTTGAGTTTCTGTGCACTGATTTGTAAATAGTTACCAGATATAACTCTTTTTTGTTCTACATTTTGTTTATTTGATTCGTATGTTACATTTTACATATATACTTAAATATCTCAATTCCTAAATTAGATTCAACAGTTAGTTGTGTGTGTTAGTTCAACTCAGCTCTTATCAGTTAAGATAATATATTACTTTAACCATGACAAACATTTACAAAAGTAAAACAATATCTATTAGTTTGTCAGTTGTCATTCCCTTTTTTACTAAACACAAAATATTTACTCAAGTTTTTAAATTGTATTGATTCGTTCTGTGACCACGATGGCATTGAACAATTATATGTCATGTAAGTATATTAACCCATCTTTTATACTATTCAGTTAAGTTAAAAAAAATGTATATGAAGGTTTAAATAATAATATTAAATATTCTATTTTATTGCTTCGTTTTATTAAATTACCTTCAGATTAGCTTAAGGTTGTTAAAGATCTCCAATTTATAAAACTTATATAGGGAAACAATTTTATCTTCTTGTAATTTTGATTGTACATTGTAGATTCTGTATTTCTTCGTAAAACTGAAATAACTAAATTGTTTTTTAAATTAAGCTTTGCGGTCTGTAACTTATTATTATTGATTCTAATCGTATAGTTTTAAACATTGTTTCAACGTGATCGTAAATTAAACCCTTTTCTAGTAGATATGAAGTAGATGGTCTAGGAGAAAGCATCTTATGTAACTTAGTTTCATCTGTTTGCGATTGTCAGGCAACAGGGAGCTGAGACGACTTATAACCCAGTCAATAAATGTTTTGTGACGGAACTAATTAGTGAAAAGCTGATTTTTTCATGGATTTTAGTTAACTATATAAGGAATATTTTCTGAAAAGTCCCCGCCCCTCCTTCTCTTGCTTTCCCCCCTACCCCCCATTAAAATTCACTTTTGAAAGACTTCTTTATTTTGTCAATATCTAAAAGATAAACAGCGATAGAGTCATATTTATTTCGTTATTGTAATCCTTAAAATATTCTCTATCAAAAATGTTCTTATAGTTTAAGCTATGAAATAATTATTTACCGTATGTTTTCAAATTTAATTTTTTGATTACAATAATTACATATTTAGCTATGTTTTATTAATATGAGGCAAGTTATAAAAAAATTGTTCAAATAAAACTTTTAGGGTATTTTGCAATCTTTAAAATGATACAAGTTTTTTAAATGTTAAGGCAATTTCAGGCAATGGTAACCTGTAGTTGAATTCGTCTAAAATTAAACAAATGTGAGATGGATAAACATTTAAGACAAATATTGATTATTAATCTTCCAATTTAAGTAAAGTTTTATATTAAAAAAATAAATGTATCTCATGTCATGTCATGTCATTGGTTCATGCTTAAACACCAATCTTAGCATGGTGCTTAAACACCAATACCTTTTCCTGCTACAGTTATCAATCATATTGGCATAGTTCTCTCTCATTCATGACTGTGTTACAAGACATACATGCCTTTGAGCATGAAAATTAAAGAGGTAAACGAATAGAATGCACGAACTGATTCTTTACCACTTGGGAATTATTTCCTGGTTTTAATTTTAGAAATAGGTTGAGAGAAAATTCTTTTATAGGTTGGGAAAAATAGGTTTGTATTCTTTATATAATATTATTTTGATTTGGAAACCTGTATTTTTCCATGTATTATTTAATCACGGGTATAAAACATCTTTTTGTATTTAATAACAAATATTTTACATAAAAGGACCTATAAAAAACCTTTTTAAAATGTAACTCAAAAACTGAAACAACGGTTTTAAAGGTACCACTTTCTATTTTATTTGTTTATGTAAATACAAACAACAATTAATAATTAACTAATAATATAAATATGAACAGTAAAAAAGTTTGTGGGGGTTAGGTTTTATGTAATGAAAATCATTTGAAGTTTTATCTGGCAATAATATTTGCGGATAAAAGGTGGATAATATATAATAAGATTATACGTACAATTAATTAATTCAACTTTCAAATAATTAGACTTTTATCAAAAAATTATATAAAGTAAACAAGAAAAAACTTTATTTCCATTATTGAATTTATAATAGTCTACATAACCTCACAGTTATATATATAGGTTTTCGACAATCGGTAAACACACATTTACTAATTTTATAGTACAATACCTCAAAACTGCTTTCTTCGTTTTATTTTCACCCTACCGCAACCCCGCATACTAAAACATGTTTGAAAACTATTCGCCATGTTGTCATCATTGACAGTAGAAACTTAAAACAAATCGTGAAACAGCTTTGTTAATTTAGCAAAACAACAAGAAGACAGAAAATGTAAATAATCTGTGCATTCTGGTAAGTTCTAATATTTTCTTAGCGTGTCTATCCTTCACATTGTCTATCTACCACTATTTATTTGATATCCGAATTGCAGTACAAACTATATTTCTAAATTGCTAAAGAAGACTGCCTGTGTGTTTTATGTTATTTATGGATATAATGCAAAATAATGAATTCTTTCTCGTATTTGTAAATGAATTATTCCCTTTTAATTTATGGCAAAGTGATTTGTTATTTAAATCATCACTATTAATAATTAATTATTAATATTATTAATTGTTAATGAATATATGCAACCTTAATCCATATTATTACGATTGCTTGTTTTACATAGTGTTCTAAAAGGCATATTTTAGGGCGGTAGGTGGTTTTAGAACAATCAAAACATGGGTCATACATTATTACATGATTTTAAAAGTACAGTACTTTAAATGTAAACATTTTAAAATTGTTTGTACGTCAAGTGTGTGTTCTATTATAATTTATATTTGACATTTTTTTAAATTAGGCTACCTAAATGTATAAATTAATGTTTTTAATGTTTGTAATCTTGTGGAAAATACTCAAGTTGGACATTGATTGAAATATTATATCATTAGCAATATTTGGTAACATTTTGAGTTCAGAGAATAAAACCGTATCTGATAGTAAATGAAAATAAAAAAACCAAATTGGTGTACAAAAATCTTAAATTTTGACCAAGAAAAGTCAAACCTTCGTTCAAATGTTACCTTTTAAAATACTTTTAAGAGAAAGTAACACTTGACTTATGTTTACATTTGAAACTTTTCCCAATCCGTAAAATATGCTTTTTGGGAATTTAAACAATTATTTAAGTGCAGAATAGTTGGTTCTATTGACACCCACTATCTAAACCGATCCGTTTGCACGCTACTCTGTACGCATACATCTTGTATAATATACATTTAAGAAAAGTATATATTTATATAATTATATTTGAAGGATTTCAAACTTAAAATGAGATATTCGGTAAAGACTAAAACCATTCTCCACCGCTCATGAAGTCACTTGAACTGTCTATAAAACCATATTCTCATCTTATGTATGTTTTGCAGAACAAACAAATTAAACTATAACTTATGCCTTTTGACAAGTTACTTAATATCTTTTCTCCAAATGGAAATTAGATACGATTAAAATTATCATATATTATAATAGTGAAAGAATACTTTCTTATTACATATTCAGTTATAAAAGTCAGTAAATTAACTAATCGATTAGTTATTTAACATATGGTTAAGTTGCATAAGTTGTCTTCAGTCTGACCTTTACTGTCCGGATCTTCTGCAACTGGATGCTGAATCGACACAATTCGAATAAATTGTACTGTTAAGATTCTTCCACTATAATTTTAGACTAGTATAGGATAAAATAACTATATCTCGGGAGTAAGATCAATTTATTTTGAACCCACTATTTAAATACTTTATCAACTCCTATAAAAGCGAGTGTATGTCTGTACGTACATACATACGTACGTACGTAAGTAACATATAATATAACAGCTGATTTCACCCATCATCTGTAATACTCAAACCCATTGTAGAGGCTACTTTGGGGTTATGTTTACAACTTCAATCATTATAATTTCTTATGAAGTGCATTTTTTTAAATATGAGTTATAGAACTCATAATGTATGTAATAATACTTTATAGTATTTGCTTTGAGGTTATAAACTGTATATAAATACAACCTTTTATCATCAAAATATTAGTTTATACAAATTTAAAGAAGAAATCCCTATTCGTTTAACTTCGGAAACATTCGTACATCTTCATATAACATATAAACATATTCTATTATTAATTTCATCACTATAATATTAATAATTTCTGAATGATTTGATCTATCAATATGAAATAAAAAGCAATCAAAAGATAATATTTTTACAGTTCTTTAAATATATAATAACATGCTTAAATAAAAAATTTTAACAAACATTCCTAAAGTTTTATAATCCTTATAATTGTACACATTTATCAAGTTAAAAATTCCCGGCAGCATAGTTAGGTAGGCCTAGATAAACTATTTTGTTTTTAAATAGTATTTTGTTGAATGATGTATGATGTATCTAATTAATCCGATAATACTATACCATTTAACAATTTGAACTTTTGTAACAAAAGAAAGTGCTATACAACAAAAGACTAAAACGTATTAACTGGACATCATCACATTATGTATAACTGATATATTATTTCAATTATTTGTTCTCGCGGTTACTATTAATATATATATAAACTATATGTAAAGCGAGTATACGGCTATAGTAGTATTTTTGCTATAGAAGGCACCCGCGGCTTTGACTGCAGGTAAGAATAAATAAATGGAAAGAATATCGGAGTTTAGATCTAAAATCATATCCGAGTTTCCTGGCCAAAAACATCCGGCTAGTGTAATAAACTTCAGCTCTTACACACTTATATTGGTATTTTTTTGATAATTGCATACTTAAGGACAAAAGGCGAATACATTTGTTTTAAGTGTAGCTTATGGGAATTCGAAGTAAATGGTAGTAGGTAGTAAATAGAGACTTACAAATCTACCTGAACCTGTAGGCCGAGTTTAATCCTGAAGACAATTTTGTATCCTTTATTCAAATTTAAACATAGTTTTTTTTTAGTACTGTCAAGTAATACTACAAATGTCAAGAAAGATCGTTACTTGGTATAAAACTAATATTCTAGAATTTTAGACATACTTCCCATATTTTAAAAGTAAGTGTTCAGTTATGTGTAAATCATTGGTTAACTTATTTTTGATTGTAGTTGTTAAAAATAAGTAGTTGCTAGTGATGTAGGGCCTACGATAAAACGTATTAGAAGTGAGATTCGGGATCAAGTTTTATTCTATCAAGTATATCTTCTCACAACTTAAATGGAATATTTTGTTTCTTTCATTAATAGTTTAGACGATTCCTCAAAAACATTTACAGTGTTATACTAATTAGGATTCAAATGGAAAAAGTAATTCTAAGATATTGTTCTAACTACAATTTAGTTTTTATTATTAATTCTGTGTCTAATGTGTACTGAATCACCAAAATCTGCCTGTATATGCCAAACATCACAAACATGATTTCCTTTCAGTAATAGTGTAATGATGTCAATGATGATCAAACTTGTATATTTTAAAATATTTATTGATATTTATTTATTTATTATATATTTACTTGGTTTCCAGTGTAATTTAAAAAAATGTCTACATCCACATCTAAAAATCCACTTTCTAGAGGTGTTTATCATTGCATTATGCTTCAATAATTTTGTTCTGTTTACCATTTCGAATATTTATTTAACGAATTTTTCTAATACTGCTTGCACTGCTACCTATCGAAAATTAAGTCAACCAGTTGCAAGAGGTTTGAAATAGTTACGAGCTTTGTCAATAGATAGCAGGTGTGTTCACTTTGTGTTTCATATACTGTAGCTGTAAAACTGTAAGTTATGAACTTTTGGTATTTAACTTTAATAGACCATATATATGCATAACTGGACATACGGTGGGGTTTGAAAAACAGGAGAGTAAAATAAGAAAGGTAAGTCTGGAAAATTTGTTGGTGTTTTCACGTATTGATTTTCACGTCTGAAATCACTTTATAAAGCATTATGGTGTACATTTGTAGCTCTATAATTTTGTTGTTCTTTTTCTTTCTTTGGTTGTTAGAAAGAAATGGGTTAAGCCTATGATATAATATATTGTAAGGAAATTATTAGGGTGATAATGAGGAATAAACAAAATAACTTAAATTTAAGTACTTAAAATGTTTATATTGTAGATTATAGTAAAATTTTCATAAATTGCTCACTCAACTGAAATATGGAAGATTACAGAAATAGTTCGTAATAGATTACAAGAAGAATGTCGCGACCCTCAGTATGTTCTTATCTCTTGTAGAATGTAATATCAGTATTATTAAATAAATTATTTGAATATGATGAAATCGGAATTTAAATATTCTTAAGAAATTTAATTTTTGTAAAGGGTAAGGTAAGTTAGACCACAAAAATTTTACTATAAATTAAGATAGCTAAACGTTTATTGTAACAATCGTATTACTTTTACGAATAATCACTTTTTTGATTTTAGGTTTCAAAAAACTTAAACAAATTTTACAAATCATTTTAAAGGGCTTAAACATAAAGGACAGTGCTCATAAAGATGTTTTTTTGCCATCAAACGAAGTTTAGTTAAACAATGTTTATAATTAGACATGCTTATTGATAGTAGTCTATATAAAGTACGATTGTTTAATTTTTAGAACATTTTAAATTCAAAGATTTAAAAGACATAAAAGTAGCCATTGAAAGTAGTAAAGAAGGGTTTCTTTACTCACAACTTTGACAGTGATTAAATAATATTGCAGGAATAATTAATACTGCACTTCCAGATGATAGCTGCAAAGAAAATTACATATGTGTTAAAACAAAAATATAAATCATGATCCATGTTAAACACGATGTTGATCATATTCTTTGGTTTTAAAGGCAAACTATCAGAATATTAAAAGTATAGTTCGAACATTGTAGGAACACGATGAACCAAGTGAAAGCGAAAATGTTATGTTGAATAGAAATCGTTCATAGATATTATAAGATATTAAAAGTATAATCTAATAAGCGATTGATCTAAAGTTATGAAGCGAGTTATTCAAATCATCAGGATAATCTTTTAAACTGATTAAGAGTTTCACAAATTCAGTTTTTACGTGGATTGTAAGAATATCTTAACTAAGAATCATAACCGGTAGAATCTCACATTTAATCTCAGCTTGTTAATAATATCGGTATAAATATCTACACATTTAAAATGTAAATTTTAAATTCGTAAATTATATATATTTATCAAACATATTGCTGATTACCCATTTAAAAAAGATATACAATGAAAACCACAAACATAATGAATTTTAAATTTATATTTGTTTTTTCAAAATTTTCTGTTCAACTTTTAAATGTCTGTTTCACTTAAATTCCTTAAATGGGAGATTTATTAAAATTCAACTATAGGCAAATGGGTTTTATTAATAGCACTATTGAAAAACAAAAGTGTAAGTGACAATAAAATTAATTGATTATCCTAGATAAAAGCAAGGGAAATAATTTATACATTTTATTTATAAAGATATTTTAGTATTTTATGCAAACCGATAATTATTCTCACTTTGTAGTTTCTGTTTTGTATGTATGCAATCTCAATTGAAATTTGCAGAATGTTCTCAGAAGTGTTTAAAATATTTTAACCACCAAATAGTTTTTAAAGAAGAAGAAAACAATAATTAATATTAATAATATCAATACAACTAGTCATATACTTAAAAATATTAATAATATTAATAAAACTAATGGTAAAATTAAATAAATAATAATAAAACTAATGATAAACTTAACTAAACATTAATAATACCAATAAAACTAATGATACATTTAAATAAATATTAACAATATTAATAAAACTTACGATAAACTCAAATAAATATTACTAACCACGTTTCCAATCACAAAACAAGATGAAAAGATAGAACACTTTTTTGTGACTTCTGCTCGTATTTTTTTTAAACTAAAAAAATGTGAGGTTTTTGTTACGCACTTCACTCTGCTGTCACGCTAGAAAGCTCAAAATCTTTTCAACCCTTCTCAATAAAATGACGAAGATTTTGGCACCACCAGAAGTTTTCTACGACGTCTGTGAGTGCACATATCGTGTCCACAGACAGATACACATACAAAACACACGGACACAAAATTTCTTATTGTTTTATCGTGTTCAGAGACCTCGAAAACGTTGAGAAAAGTCATAAAACGTTTGGGTAAATTTTTTAGAATTTTCGCAAGATGTCAATACTTTGGCATTTTAATGCGAGCCGAAGTAACATTCTCTTTCCTTTACTATGAATAATTTTCATAGCAAATTATTGTTAAAATTTACGGTTAGTTTGTCAGCAAAACAAGTTCTTGGATGTGCCGATATTATTTTCCTTTTCAGATATTTCTATTTCGTTCCATTCACTGTCCATCTTTATGTTCTTGACAATTTATTCCCTGTTACGTTTTATTAGTATTAACCTTCAGCCCACACTTACTACAATGCTGTACAACTCTACCCGATCCAAGCCTTGTTATAAGCCTACCCCCCCTCCCCCCTATCAAAGACTAAAAACAAACTGTCTGCAAACAATAAAGCTGGTATTTCTTAGCTCATGATTGACATCGAATGAGTTTAGAATAATATGCTCAGTTCTTCTACAATATCATCAATAAACGATTTAAATAAACAAGGTGCAAGATTACGTCTCATCCTTAAACCTATGCCTCAGCCGGTTTTATCCTTTATGATTTTATCGTCTACGTTTATCTTTTAAAATCAACAATTTTATACATTACCTTAAACATTTTTGTGACGTACCTTTAATTCCCAACTTGTAAAATAATACCGTCTACTAAGTGTATCAAACGCTTTTCGTAAATCAAGCAATTAATTTTTAACTTTTTCTCGTTAAACATTTTAGCTATAAAAATACCATCTGTCTACTTTTTTATGACTTTGATATTTTCCCTCAAGATTGTGCCCATTCCCGTCATCTTTCCGCTAAACACCCGCGTTTATTAATTTGACTGTATGACGGTAATAGTGTAATTCCTCTATAAGAACTAATAGGCTAACACTAAAAATTCCTTTAAGTTTATAAATAAATCGGTACGGTCACGTTGTTCCGAAACTATCCCAAGCTCCATGCATAAGTGTATTCAGATACAAATAGGTATTATAATTAAAATTGTTTTCAATTTTGTTAGTTGTCTCTTTTTAAACTTGTTTATTTATCTACGTTACCTTAGACTCAAATAAATAGACTAAATACTTTCTTAAAATTATGAATTCTTCAACAACATTTTAAACTAAGTTACCTATCTGAAAAACAACCAGTCAATACTTTAATTAAATGATTATAATGCCTAATGTAAGTTATAATTTGAACTGTGTCCAACTAATTAATTTATGCAACTCATAATGTACTCGTATATAATCAAAAATAATAAACATTATTAAAATAGTTTGATGCCAAAATAAAATGATTAAAAATTGGGTCAAGTGGGTTGCTTCAGCAACATTATTATTAAAATGTTAAAATTAGTTCCATATTCGAATATATATCTCTTCCCTAAATCATCAGAACAAAATACACATACAAATTAGATTTAAAAATATGGAATCAAATATTGCTAATACATTTAATCCTTCTAAGTTCCTTTTGTTTAATGTAATGTATCTATTAATAGTTTTGTATGACTATTTTATAATGCACGGTTGTAATTAATTAATGTTTTACCATGGGAAGACTTATAGATATTATTAATGCTTTTTGAAAAGAAGAATATGGATGACTAACACTAATTTTTAACTTTATGTTAATTGATAAATGATAACATATCTACTAAGAAGCATTGCATTTTATTTCAATATGAAATCATTTATAATGTTTAATGAAAAAACTAATGTTTTATGTCTTATTTTCCTTAAAAATGTATCGTACTTATATTTTCCAACTGGTTAGTCGATGGTCATTGAGTTTTGTTTTCGAATAAGGAAATATTGCTAACATGGGTTTCTAACCTAAGGTCACAATTATTTTCGAACCATGTTTTAAGTTTTATGTTTAAACATTAGTTTTTCATTCTAAGTTTCAACAAGTTCTTGTTTTACTTGTTCTGTATAAAGGTTGTGTTATTGAATAGTACTTGCAAACCTGAAATTTATGATGTTATTAACAGTTTTTTTTATACAGAAATAGTTTAAGGAAAATAATTTTGAAACATTAACTTAAGCAATTGGCAATTTCGATACAAATTTAAAAGGTTTGGTTTCTTTTTAAACAATTTGCAGATATTTCTATCCTGGAATCAAGTTATTTGAATTTGTATTACAACGATTAAGTTTTCAACAAAAAGGCTATTCCAACAAGTATTCCTTCTAGCCTAATTGGGAAGAAAGACTATTTAAGAATGAGAAGGGCCATCCGCATAATTTGTTCTTGTTATCCAAATATGACATAAAACAACAAAAATAATTATCGGCCAAAATACTCAATACTCAGTACATTGAATTGTACTGGGAAAGAGAAAATATTCCTGTATACTTCTTTGATAATGTTTGAAAATAAACAGCCTATTATATTTATGATAATTCAGTATTATTTGCGTGTACCATATACACTTATCTGATTATCTTATAGAGAAGCTCCAAATTTACAATTATAAAATGATTTAAAATCCTATTCAAAAGTTGTACTTGATACTGAGTCAAATTATAGAAAAACATACCTAAAACTAAATAAACCTAACACAAACCGAGGAGAAAACGATTTAAAATTAATTAAAGCAATATAACAAAACTCAAAAAGTGCTTCCAGACGTGGAACTAGGAAATATAGTTAGAATAAAATTGGTTATAGTTTTATTGGTACTAGGAATAAGTTAAGCAATATAATTAATATATTTATGCTTAAAAAACTGCTGGAAGTAATAGTTTAAAAACTAAATGAGGGCAATTATACATTAGATTATTTAGTAGACATACCGGAAGAAAGTAATATATGATAAGGGTGTTTCCTTTTATTCCTTTATTAATTATATAACTTACAAACTAAATGGTTAAAAATTATTGAATTGTATTTCAGGAGATCATTAAGGCTGGTTGTTAATACCTTCGAAATGCATATGCCTCATTATAAATATCTTAGGGAAGAAACTTAAATAGTCTATTAGTAAGAGGAGATATCAGAATTAAAGCTTTAACATCAAAAGCATATAAAAGTGTTTAAATAAAACCTAGAGATGTTGATTGTGTATAGGAAAAAGATGCAATTAAAAAAAAAAAAAAAATCTTGAGATAAATTGTTTCTAAAGATGCGAATTAAACGAAAAATTAGTAGACTAGCGAGCAGGATTACCGGAGGAATATGGTTGAAAAGAAAATTAAGAATATGCTTAGGATCTGTGGTATATAATTGTAAAAAAATGCATTTTGATTTAAAATGGTTCAAATAGAATATAAAACGGCTTTATTTTATTTCTCAGAAATTCAAACAGAAAAAATAAAATCATTTTATAAAAAAAGATGTTGCAAATAAGGTAACAATGGTTTAAAACATACAACATATTTTGACCAAGTATTTTATTAAGTTGGGAAAGTATGAGAAAATAAATAAAGGATACAGTTTTCTATAAAACCAGTATAAAGTGAAACAATGGTGCATTTTTAGGGTAATATACAGTTGAAAAATTACCTGTAACTAGAAATGCTGTTCCACACATTTCAGAAAACATTATCGTATTATCAATTCCTATCAGAAAACGTTAAATGATCCGGTTTAGATTTGAATAATGTGTTATATTAAATTAGAAACAAAATAAACAAGCTTTAATCAACTAAATTTTAACTTGGCTGGTTGGACATTTTATGTAAACGTATAATTTTATGTTAGAAGTGTTTCATGTGAGATATGTCTCCTGATAAATCCAATAAAACTTACTTTGCATTTGTTAAGTTAGGTTAGAGTCATTGGGTTCAATATTATAAGAAAGGGATTAAAACAAATAAAAAATTAAATAAATAAATAATGTACAAAATATTTATTTATATAAACTTCAAAATATTGTAATAACAGATGAAGGCTTGGATATTAATTATGTTTTAAGGAAATTGTTTAAAAATTATAATACGGATTTCTTGGAGCAGTAGCCACACAGTTATGTTTACTTGTGTGTATGATATAACAGGCAATACAATATACCTAAACCATATTTTTATATTTAAAACGAATAATCCAGATGTTTCATCAATATACCAAAATAGAATAGTTGCTTCAGTATAATATGAAGCTACTAATACAGTTGCTCACTCTGAAATAAAAGAAATAAATTAAGCAGGGTACACTAGAAAGAAAGAGGTCGAAGGATCGAATTTGACTTATCAAATAATTGTTTTGGAATGAAATGTTGGATCTGTAAAGGATCAGTAAACCAAAGTACAAAAATTAGTTTTATTACTAATAATGCAATAGTAGGAAATAAACATAAATTACAAAGATACGATTCAGCACAGTCTATAAAATACAAGTGTAGGGAAGTATAAATAAATATAATACATAATAAATAAATATTATAGCACAAACATTGAAATGATCTTCATAAAACCAAAATGATTGTTTCTACTAACACAAACAATTGTACAAATTAGACAAACATACATGTCACTTTAAAAATTGAAGTGGCCTAAAAGCAGTAACAGGTTATTGTTTAAGTCTACTTAATTATTCATACAACAACCGTACTTAATTTTTCCTTCTAAATTCATAAGCACCAAAACCATAATATACCCTTTATAATATAAATTTTGAAATAAATAAGTTTAAATAAACGACTACACAGTAAATTCCCAAATCAGAGTTCAGCTTCGTAAATACCAATAAATAGCGTTGCTCTGAAATCGATTGCACACCATAATTTCGATTATCACAGTTTGATTGTCCTATTCTACAATTACACTACACGTCATAAAAAGAGGCTCTGACTGTAGATCTTATTTTCGACGTTGCTGAATAGTAACCTTGTAGATCGAAGGAAACTTAGACATTAGAGAGGTTCATGATCATGTATGGCACGCCAGTGGTCACTGTATCAGTTCAGCTGCAACAGGCAGAAATTTGAATTAAATATACTTTCAAATATATTAGGTTAAATAAACATGTGCTACGTATATATGCAATAGTCAATGATTACAGTTTGAGGATGTAACTAAAGTATTTAAAATATATTTTTGTTTTTTCGTTAATGCAATTTTTTTCTGTATGAATGTATACTAACTTATTAATTGTGTATGTGTTGTCATAACTGGCATCATTTCGGTATTTTAGAACATTTGGATACATTTTGTTAAAACCCTCACACTATAATGATGATGTAAAGTTTGTTTTTGTACTCATTCCACTCAGATAAGTATTCCAGAATAACTTTAGAAAACAATTATAGTTACATCATTAAAACAATTAATGTATACATTGTATACAATATATTAATTGAAAAAAGCAGACTTATATAACATTTGTTGGAAAAGACAAACTTTAATAATGGATGTTTAAACAAATTGTACAGATTTTAAATCCATTTTTACATTAAAAGTTCTAAACCACTTCATGTTCATTCTCAAGTGTAAGACTAAATTTAAACCTGGACCTGAAATGTCTTAATATAGGGTTAATATAGTCTGAACTATTAATACAAATTTGCGATTTTGTTGTTGTATTGGCTGCCTCGTAACTTTATTAACGTTTATAACTTTATCCTTTTATCGATATAAAAGCAGTTTACTCATAGAACTGTCACCTTACAGTAGACAATTTGCAGTGGTAGACAGTCTATATATACTAGTAATACACATTAATTGCATTTTCAATAAGAAAAATGGCGTTAGTAAGCGAATGAGTTAATTAAAATTGTAATAACCGATAAGGTTAACAATCAAAATACATATTTACAAAACCATTGTATAACTAGAATTCCTGCTTTTTAGCGAATTTCCATAGGAAAAATGAGCTATTGCAGTGCCTCTTATGGTAAGACCCAAGGTCGGGAGTAGCAAATGAACACCGTTTTGCAAACACATGGTCCCCAGAACTGGTTTTGGGGTGTCATTAAAAATAATATATATATATATATATATATATATATATGTATATATATAAAAATATATATTTATTCTGTTTCCCCTTAAAAGGTCATTTGTAGTACCAGATCCCCCTAAATGGACAATTTACTTGTCCTTAAATGTTAAGTGGACTGGTCTATATATCGTGACCTTATATAATTTAAACGTCCGTCTATGGGGATATTATATAACACATTTCTGGTCTCGCAGTCTTACCAATTTGTACATGGGAAATTAAAAATCCCGTTTATGGCCGTGCTAAGGTGTTGTGAAACAGTGAGTTTAGACTCCCGCGCTGGGTGACGCAATCACGGCAAAGAATGTGTTTGGAGAAGCACGTTCCCGGTGTTCTTGATTACATTGACAGATGCGTCCGTTATCGCTTTTATCTCTTTCTGAAGAGTCCATACGAAGTCGGAAACTCGGAGTAGGTTTTCATAGATTATTTTATAATTAAAATGTGGAACACAAATTAGCACTGCCATATTTTAAAATCGCATATCTAGTATATCTGAAAATAGGCAGATTGCTTATTCATGTAACTCCATATTAATAGCTGTGTTTTAAAGCAGCTTTTATCTGTAGGCTATATGTATATAACAAATTTACTTCGGTTCGCATACAAATTCCGAAGTATTGAAATCATGCGATAATTTGTGTGTGTCTGGTTGTCTGTTAACACGATATATGCTCTAACAGACGTCGTAGAAAACTTCTGGTGGTGCAAAATCTTCATAATTTTATTGCGGAGAGTTGAAAAGCTTTTGAGCTTTCTAGCGTGAGTCGTAATGTGACGGGGTAACGATTTTGAATAAAAATATGGAAAATACAGTGTGGGGTAACGTTTTATGTGTTTTTGGGTACGGGAAACCCGATTTTGAGAGTTAAAAAGTAGCAGCACTTCGGGGTCATGTTTTTGGGATCAACATTTTTTAAATACGTGTGGGATATCGTTTTATGAGTTTTGTAATAGGGGAAACCCGATTTTTACAGTTAAAGAATCGTAGCACGTCGGTTAAACGTGTTTGGGTCAACATTTAAAAAAATACAGTGTAGGGTATCGTTTTATATGTTTTTGGGTATGGGAAAACCGAATTTGACAGTGAAATAGTTGTAGCGCGTCAGGTAAACGTTTTTGGATCAACATTAAAAAAATAGAGTGTGGGGTATTTTGTTATATGTTTTTGGGTACGGGAAATCCGATTTTGACAGTTAAAGATAGTAGCTTGTCGGAGTCACGTTTCTGGAGTCAATATTTTGAAAATATAGTATGGGGTTTTGTTTTATATGTTTTTGAGAATGGGAAACCGATTTTTACAGTTAAAAAGTCGTAGCTCGTCGGGGTCACGTTTTTGGGATCAACATTTTATAAATATAGTGTGGGATATCGTTTTGAATGTTTTTGAATAGGGGAAACCAGATTTTTAGTTTTAATGAGTTGTAGCGCATCGGGTAAACGTTTTTG
>JAGFPH010000339.1:625791-653029 GCA_018207615.1 Philaenus spumarius | reverse complement strand
ATTCTACTAGATAGGTTTAGGTCAGGTACATACAAAATAATATATTCTCCTGAAAGACAAGATTAAACACTATTCGCCATATAAGCAGTAATGTACGTTACCTGTATTCAACTTGTTCAAGAGAGAACTCCCCGTAAGCTCCCAATCGGTTGTCAAGCGCTAGTTGACCACTGACTCTGTGGAGGGTAGATCACTCACTGACTGTAAGATAATGATTTGCCCCTTTTTATAGGCCCAGGTCGTCATTGTTCCCTTAAATCCAGTTTAATCTGGTTATTCGGACCAGCATGCACAAGTATAAGGAAACAAAGGAGATGGGCTCTTATCTGTTATCGCTTGAGCTTTGCCCTTGTTGACTTAGTGTGTTTGTTTGGTCTGATTAGGCCTAACTCTGGTATATTCAACTTGATAGTTGAATACTTGGCATTAAATTTCAATTTAATTAATTATCGATGTACTACCTTACTTGAATAACTTTATAAAAAAAACATCGGTTGGAAAATCATGCCCTTACAGGGTAACCCATCCTTTGGTTTGGTTTTTATATGTAACTGATAAGTGAGATACGTTTTTAAATGCCCTCGGATGCTTGGCTTTTCCTACAACCAGTAACGGAAGTTTGTTTGTGCCCGTGGAATTTGAACAAGGCATGAATGTCAATCTGTCTTTTGACATTTTTCTTCCTGGGGCACTTTCTTCGGAAGAGTGTACAAAGGTCTTATGCGGTAACATCCTCCAGAATAATCCACTTTCATCGTCGTTATAAACTTGCTCTTGCAGAAGACATAATTCTTGGATTTTTAATTCAAATTTATTCTGATAAGGTTCAACGGCCGAAACATCACTAGATAATTTTTCGCCCGTGACAGTTCAAAAACGAATCCCAAATCGCTTTTAAAATTATCAAGCCAGCCATCGCTAGCCCGAAAATCGTCCTTTTTCGTTATTTTTTTGTAAAAATATCTTGCTTTTTCACGAAGAATGTCACCCGATAATGGCATGTTCCTGGCACGCTCTTGCATAAACCAAGTGAATAAAGCGTTTTCCATTTCAGGAAACTCACCTGTTTTAACTGTCTTTCTTCCCTTCAAGTCTCCCTCAGCAGACCTAACATACTCTATGATTTTATCACGGTTAACTTTGATGTCGTAGATCGTGGATCTTCCAACGCAAAGTCCGTGCCAGGTTTGCCGTGGTTTCTCCATTGTCCAGTTTATTAATTATCTCATATTTTTTACTTAAATTTAAAGTTACGAGCTTTCGTTTGGTCGACATTACGTACATATATGAACTACGTACAGTATATAAACACACAAAAAGTACATACACTATAAACACAATACGTACACTAATAAAATAAACAAGGTTTTAAACTACAAAACGTTATAAACGAAAGAAAAGGTTGTAAATAAATGAAACAAAAGATTGAAAACGTTATAAACGAAAGAACTACACTGTACTGTAATATAAACACACAAAAAGTACACACAATATAAACGCAATACGTACACTAATAAAATAAACAAGGTTTTAAACTACAAAACGTTATAAACGAAAGTAAAGGTTGTAAATAAACTAAACAAAAGATTAAAAACGTTATAAATGAAAGAACTATACTGTACTGTAATGAAGGACAAGTGGCAGACTGAATGGGTTGTTAGGAAGAGAGGAGGGAGGGAAGTGCATGTGTTTGTTAACATCAGGCGATGGTCACGTGTTTCTCGAGAGCGCCGGATTACTGAACGTGCCGGACTAACCAACCGCCGGATTATCAAGATTGTACTGTATTTCGAATTGTTACAAAATATAATTTTTAATTGACTATCGACTACGTATTCAACGAACGATTACTTTGAATTAAAATGCTGATTACTATAAATATTATCGAGGGGGGTCCCGTTCATCCCCCCACCCGTCAGTGCGCCACTGGCCTTCATATATAACTCGCTTGCTCTCACTTCATTAGAGCCACCAATTATAATCAGATAATCATTCTTGTTTCGTTTATCAATTTCATATTTGGCATTTAAAAAAACTACATACTTTTGCATTGGGTTTAATTAATTCTGTTACCCAATACTTTACAGTACAGTGGAACCTTGTTAGTCTGATCCCATTTTCCATTTAAGACTTCATTATTATTTGACTATAGTATTTATACAATGTATCTTAAGAAACTTGAATACTAGATCTGCAGTACATTACTGAACTTTCTTTGAGATTATAAGATTGTAATCCGACTAGTTATTAAAATTTACCTCTACCTCTAAATTTTAAATATTTAAAATACTAATCATTTCTCTCATGTAAATAAAATAATTATAACAAACTATTTATTAAACCATTTTTATTTTCCAGATTTGAAGACATCAAGCTTTAATGTATATGTTCCTAAAGGGAAACAGTACAATACAAAGAAGACTTTTAAGTGTAAGGAATGTACGTATTCTTGTGCACGTTCAGGTCACCTTAAACAACACATGAGTACACATACTGGTGAAAGACCTTTTAAGTGTAATGAGTGTAAATATACTTTTGCTCGTTTGGCTTCCCTTAAAGTACATATGAGTATACATACTGGAGAAATACCTTTTAAGTGTAAGGAATGTATGTATTCTTGTACACGTTCAGGTGACCTTAAAAGACACATGAGTACACATACTGGTGAAAGACCGTTTAAGTGTAATGAGTGTTTATATACTTTTGCTCGTTTGGCTTCCCTTAAAGTACATATGAGTACACATACTGGAGAAAGACCTTTTAAGTGTAAGGAATGTATATATTCTTGTACACGTTCAGATGTCCTTAAAAAACACATGAGTACACATACTGGAGAAAGACCTTTTAAGTGTAAGGAATGTATATATTCTTGTACACGTTCAGATGTCCTTAAAAAACACATGAGTACACATACTGGTGAAAGACCGTTTAAGTGTAAGGAGTGTTCATATACTTGTGCTCGTTTGGGTCACCTTAAACAACACATGAGTACACATACTGGTGAAAGACCATTTAAGTGTAACGAGTGTGTATATACTTGTGCTTGTTTGACTTCCCTTAAAGTACATATGAGAAAACATACTAAAGAAAGACTGTTTAAGTGTAAGGAGTGTTTATATACTTGTTCTCAATCGGGTAACCTTAAAGTGCACATGAGAAAACATACTGGAGAAAGACCTTTTAAGTGTAATGAGTGTAAATATACTTTTGCTCGTTTGGCTTCCCTTAAAGTACATATGAGTATACATACTGGAGAAATACCTTTTAAGTGTAAGGAATGTATGTATTCTTGTACACGTTCAGGTGACCTTAAAAGACACATGAGTACACATACTGGTGAAAGACCGTTTAAGTGTAATGAGTGTTTATATACTTTTGCTCGTTCGGATTCCCTTAAAGTACATACTGGAGAAAGCCCATAAAAGTAAAGAGAGTTTTTAAATAAATTAGGAAAATAAATGTGTTTTGTTATTCTCTTGATTTTTTTAGTTTATATTATTTAACATATTGTACTTTATGACATATAACATGTTTGATTTGACATCTAAATCCTGAGATTTAATCCTCTCATCAGTTTCATTTTTAGTGTTTACAAAATATATATTTGCATTCAGTTTAAATAATTCAGTTACCAAATATTTTACAATTTATTTTTGATCTTATAATGTTTACCAAGGCCAATGGCCCATAACCAAACTATCAGATTTAGGATTAACTATTAAAATTAATCATTAAAAATATGTGTAACTTTTTAACTTAATCGTTAGTTTTAAAACTGATTAACTTTTAACAGTATCACCGGTCTCTGAGACCGGACGGGAAATTTGGCTCTTCGAAATTGGCATCCCTGATGGTTCGTCCACTTTCTCCCGCTCAGTAGCTGTCCAGTAGTTTCCCTCCAATTGTTATTTGTAACCTTCAGTTGGCTGTGAGCCATCGTGCGTATCGTATTTTATTGTTTAATAGTACGGTCTCTTGTACCGGATGATACGCTTAGTGTTTGGCAAGTCCCGTCCTGTGGTACCGGATGATACGAGTTACGTTTTAAGTTTTGTTGTTGTATATATATATCAATGTAAATAGTTTTAGTTTTTTGTTCTATATAAATTTTGTGTTCGACATGGCTCATTCACGGGATCTAAGAGTGAATGACGGAGACTTTGGTGATCGTATTTTCCAACTCATTTACAACAATGGCGATGAAGAAAGTGACGTAGGTGTGGCCGATTCAGATCAAGATCCGGATTATGTTGTTTCTGCTGACAGTGACACTAGTGCCGGGAGTAGTCTGGATGACGAACCCCAAATAGAGGATGAAGATGAAATGCATTATATAGTAGAAAATTTTGTTCTTCCAGAGGGGGAGTCTGAATTCTTTTGGAATAAAATTGACAGTATTTGTCTCAAGAAAGAAGATAACAAACAAAGACGAACGCCCCAACACAACATTTTGAGAGGACCACTTCCCGGCCCGACACGAAGAGCTCGAAACTTAGGCCAGGCCCCAGGTAAATTACAAGTATGGGAAAGTTAATTTACTCCTGAAATATTGAATGAAATGTTAGCAGAAACTAATAAAAAATAGAGTCCTGTCGAGCAAATCTTTCTGAACATACAAACAAAAGTCAATACAAAGACACTGACATTTTGGAATTGCGGGCTCTTTTAGGCCTAATTTTACTAAATTCTGTTACGAGATCTTCCAATGAGAATTTAAAATCTATTTTCAATAAGGACATCACAAGCAGGCCAGTTTTTAGGGCAACGATGCCTTCAAAAAGGTTTGAAGTGTTGTTGGCTTGCTACGGTTTGATGATGCACAAACTAGGTAAATGAGAAAAAGAACTGATCCTGCTGCCCCCATAAGTGATATATTTCAGAAATTCATAAACAACTGTAAAAGTTTGTTTCTACCTGGACCAGTGGCGGATTTACGAAGGTTGGGGCCCTAGGCCAACTTTTCTGTGTGGCCCCCCCCTCCCGGCCGAAGTCCTGTGAATAATTCTTTGCAATGGTTCAGAAAGAAAGATAGCTAAAAACACCCTTAAAAATGTGTTTATTGTATTTAATATGCCTATCTAAGACAATGATATAATGAAGTTAAAACTAAACATAATACTTACTCTTCTTTACCAACTTTAAAAAACTAAATATAACATACGACTGTCACCAACAAAACCTAAGATAGCTAAAATAATCCTTAAAATTGGTTGTATTGTAATTAATATCTAAGACAACAATAAACTTAAGAAAATAATAAACTTCAAAATAAAAATACTCTTCTTTAAAAACTTTTGAAATTAAATATATAACACACGACTGTCGCCAACAAAACCTAAGATAGCTAAAATAATCCTTAAAATTGGTTGTATTGTAATTAATATCTAAGACAATAATAAACTTAAGAAAATAATAAACTTCAAAATGAAAATACTTTTCTTTAAAAACTTTTGAAATTAAATATAACACACGACTGTCGTCAAGAAAACCTAAGATAGCTAAAATAATCTTTAAAAATTGGTTGTATTGTATTTAATATCTAACACAATAGACAATAATAAACTTCAAACTAAACACAATACTCACAATACTCATACTCTTCTTTAAAAACTTTTAAAATTAAACATAACATACGACTGTCGCCAACAAAACCTAAATTAGAGCCCTACACAAATAATATAAATAACACTATAACCATTCAACATGATTTTAAATTAGTATCTACAGATCAACTTTTCGAGCTTTCTGTGAAGCAAACTCTTTGACTAGGTCATCAAAGTCTAAGTCTTTAAACAGTTCGGCATTTGCAACAAAACTGGCTAAACTAGACAACCTTGGGTCAGAACTGGAATTTCTCAAATAATTTTTAATCCGTTTTAAAATACTAAATGTCCTCTCTCCAGTTGCATTTGAAGTCATCATACAGAGGTGAATTCTTAGAGCTGTATCCAAGTTTGGGAACATTGTCGTCAGTTGCTTGTCACGAATGAGTTTTAAAAACTCCGAAGGAAAATCTTTTATTTTCTTCTCGTTTACGATGTTGGTTTCATCTTTTTGAAAAGTGTCAATGTCTTTAACAAACTCTTTAAAATGAACACATTCTTCCCCAATGTCATCACTTACGTCTGTTTGGTACTTGTTCGCTAAAGCAGATGCTTTGATTCTAATGTCTTCATTTGAAAGTGATAACAAGTTGTCCAAAAATCCAAATTTTTCATTTAAGGTAAAGTATACTTCAGACCGTCTGTCTAACTCCGTAGTGAGCCTATCGATTACAATATAAAACGTGTTAACCTTCATGTCTTCTCTCCCATTGAGCTCATTAGTGAAACTGCCTCCAATCTCACCCGGAAGTACTTTGCTTTTTCGCTGTCTCTTCATGTCGCACATACGACGCTGTTTTTGATAGCTCTTGGCCTTTTTTTTTCATACGAGTTATAGTCATCTCTCAGTCCAAGTACATATTCCTTGAGCGATTTGTAGATGCTGCATGTTAGACTTAAGACAGTATTTGTGCTTTGCAATGTTTGACTGCTTTTGTCGAAACGTAAGATGTCATACCACAGACAGAGCAAGATAGCTGTTTCGAGCTTTAAGAACTCTTTGCACATTCCGTTTGCTTCAGCTCGAGTAACATTGCTTTCTTCAGGGTCATCGGCTATTTTTCTAAAGGCGTTGTGATAGCTCCAATAATTAAGTACAAGTGCTCTTACTGCATGCCACCTAGCAGCCCATCTAGTGGTATTCAATCTCTTTGGAAGAAGCTTATGTCTTGTTTCACTTTCTTTTACTATACTCTCTATCACTGCCCACCTTGATGTCGAAGCACTCAGAAATACGTATATTTCTTGCATGAACATGAACAATTTCGTAACTTGCAAGCAGCAGTCTGCTGCATGAGTGCCAACCAAATTTAATGAATGGGCAGAACATGGAACGTATTCAGCTAAACTGTTATGTTTTTTTATGAGGGCTTGCAGTCCATTGTACAAGCCTGACATGTTACTGGCATTATCATACGACTGTCCTCTCATGTCACTTATTGCAATATATAGATTTGAAAGAGTTTTTAAAACTATCTCTTCCATGTGTGCACCGGTATGGTCCTTAAGTTTAACAAAAGATAGAAATCTCTCCACTGGGATTCCATCACTTACAACATAACTAAGAATAATTGTCAATTGGTCTGAGTGAGTAATGTCAGGCGTGGAGTCTATGCTTACAGAATAATATTTACTTATTTTCAGCTCTTCTATTATAACAGTAACAACTTTTTTGTACATAAGCTCAATAAATTATTTCCTAGGGAACCAAATTTTTCCTCAGAATGTGAACTACCTCGAAAAGCGAGTCCACGTGTGCCAAGAAATTTTACGACATCCACAACTCGTTTAAGCACTTTATGCCAGTAATCTACTTCTTTGATGTAGTTATCATGTAAGGCAGAATCAATTTTTCCAAGAATGTTAGACCTTATGACAAATGTTTTTGTATTCAACCTATGATCTGCACTCTTTTCATGCTCAGAAAGCCGGCTGCTATTTTTCCAGTCATTAAAACCCTTGAAAAACGAGTTCTCATTTTTGTGAGTTTGAAACAGTTTGCATAGGACACAATAAAACACCCGTTTGAATTAGAGTACATAATCCATTCTCGTTTTTTCAACTCCCCATTTGGCAAACGTGTAAATAACATGTGTTCTTTTGCTACTCTTACTTTGTCTGCATATACACGTTTAGACTTAGAAAAATCACTGTCTTTAATGTTTAAACAATGTCTTGGTAAGTTTCTAATTATGTTATCAGTTACATTTGACGTTAAATTAACTCATGTATTCGGATCATATAAATTAAACTCTGGATTATAAGCAGTATTTTTAGTTACATTACTTTCTTCTTCAATATTTGGAGTATCAGTCGTAGTGGGGTCAACTCCTTCAATATTTGGAGTATCAGTGGGAATGAGGTCGACTTCTTTAATATTTGGAGTATTAGTTGGAGTCAGGTCGCAATCTTCATAACTTGTTTGACCCACTTCTGCGGTGGAAGTACTTGGCATATTTAAGTCCGGTTCAAAATCATACCCACCTCTAACTTGAACTACAGGTGTATCTCCAGAAGAAATTGGCTTAGTTTTAAAAAAAAGTATCTAGTTTTTTTATTTTGATTAATGGTTTCCAAATGGGTTTCCTCTTTAATTTTTTTCAACTTACGTTTATAGGCCCCGCTAGCTGTGTGAATGTTTTTTTTCATGGTGAATATTCGTCCGAGTTGGCCTACCTTATGAACTATCCGCTTACAACTTTTTCACTTACACGTTTCACATTCACTTCATACTACACATTTACTATTCACTTCATACTTTGCACGAAACACTTACTTTATAAAACATTGAAACATAACCTTAAACGTTGATTGTACAATCAACACCTCAACCTCAACTGTCTGGCAGAGGCAGTCTGACATCTGACGCAGCGTTGCCAGATTTGTACAAGTAAATATCGTACCAAAGGCTGAAAATTATCGTATTTCGGAGTAAAAATATCATACAATTACAAAACATGTTTACAAATAGTTATGAAGGCCTAAAGTTGAACTTTTCCTTTCGTTACTGAACATTTTTTGTTTCTTGGCCTAATAACTTTTACAATTTTACATCAATAAAATTTTTAATTGCTTATATGAATTCTTTGAACCTTTTTCTAAAATAAAGCTATGCAATACTTTTAGATTGGGATAGAATTACTATTTTTGGCGAATTTTTGAAAATATGCTTGCACACGCACCGAAATGGCTTGACGCTGCAAAAAATTAAAGTGAGCAGATCTAGGATTTGGACCCCGTGCGGCCCCCCTGCAACCCGCGGCCCTAGGCCGCGGCCTAGTGGTAAATCCGCTACTGACCTGGACCCAATGTCACCGTAGACGAAATGTTGGTTCCTTTTCGTGGCCGATGTCCGTTCGGGTTTACATGCCTAAAAAACCCAAAAAATATGGAATAAAAATCATGTGCTTGACAGATTCTTCATCTTCATATTTAGCAAATGCCTATATATACAAAGGGAAAAATAGTGATAGCATCGGACTAAGCGCTGAAGAACAACAACTTAGCAAACCAACACAATCTGTTATTTGACTATGCAAGGGGATTGAAAATACAAACAGGAATGTTACAGGAGATAACTATTTTACCTCTATTGAGTGTGTTGATGCCCTTGGAGATCGATCACTAACGTATGTGGGTAGGTACTATGAAAAAAAAATAAAATGGAAATACCTCCTTACCATCTCCAAACAGAAAAGTGGGGTCAACCCTATATGGATTTGCAGGCAATTCAACTTTGCTCTCTGTGTAACTTGTGACAGTAAAACAAGTTAACATATATAAAAAAACTTATGAGGATCCGTGGACCAAACAAAAACTGAAAAATTCTACTGTCAAACAAAATACCAAAACAATTAAATAATCTTACCTTTCTATATCACTCTCTCCCCTGAAAAGCCTGAGTCATCCACTTACAACTTTTTTTTTTTAAATTACAATAAATAAATAATAGACAAGTAGCTAATTTATTCAAATTATATTCATTAATATACAGTAGAACCCCGGTTAACCGAACTTCGGTCAACCAAAACCCGGGTTAACCGAAACGGTTGCGAAATTAATAAAAAAAGCAAAATTAACACTAAAACGCCCATGTAAAACCGAAACCATGCGCTGAGGGTGGCCATTTCGAGATCTCCTCAACAGCGCCGCTGGCCACGTGTTTTCCCAGGCATTGACCTTCCTAGAACTACCCTCCACCCCTCGTGCCCCCGCTCTTTCTCTTTTCACACACTTGCCGTTTCAGTTGTGCTACTGTATTCAAGGCGTGAAGGTTGTGACACTAGCGGAAGTATAAATTATTCTTCTCAGTTATTTAGCTTTTAGTAATTTAATCTTACATTGTTTTATTTTAACTCGCTTAGGTTGTTTTTTAATGTTGAGTGTGAAACTTTAGTTTGTTAAACTTTAGAGATTCTTATAAAGTGACTTTAGGGCAGTTTTCAAAACAATGGCCGGTAAAAGAAAACGTGTCGTTATCAACATAGCCGATAAACTGGAAGCCGTTAGACGTGTTGAAAACGGTGCTTTATTACGATGTGTGGCAGCGGAATACAATGTCGGTGTTTCAACTGTAAGTGACTGGATTAAGAATAAAGAGAAACTTACTGAACATTCAACTAAAATCTCCAACCGTAAAACCATGAAAACTAGATAAGGCTGCTCGGAAACGCTGTACGAATAAAACTCAAAAATCGATGTTTGATTATTTTAAGTTAAACTAGATACTGTTTCCACTTTTGTCTTACTATACAACTGCGATATTGTAAATATGTTAGTCACATATATTTAATAAAGCTCTTTACATTAAAATAACGTGTGTACATTATTTAATTTAGCCAAAAACCATCCCAAACTCCATAACCATGGCTTAACCGAAAAAATTGATTATCCGAAACAGGTCTGCCCCCATTAGTTCGGTTAAACGGGGTTTTACTGTATATATATATATTTTAAATATTATTTCTTTTAAACAAAGAATAGAAACAAATTACATGCCCTTAGAATAAAAATTATTAATTAATGCGCCCCAAAAAAAAACTTTACATAAGAAATTCCCTTTCCCAAAAAAATTTAAAAGGAAAACCCACCCTCTAAAAATACAATAGTTTTCATTATTAAAAAAAAAAAATTATATAATTTAAACTAAATTTGTACAGAAGATTATTTCATACAAAAACGCTCAACAGACCTTCATATGATTTAGTTAGCTTACGAGATAACCTAAAACACAAAATAGAAATATATGGTAGTATATATTTATATAAAGTTATATATGGTAGTATATATGGTTGGCCAAACCATAGCAGAAAGAAAGCATAATGAAAATTTGAAAATTAAAAAAAAGATAAATAAAATCATTAAATAAAGAGCTTTCTTAGGTGACGCCACAAAATAAAGATAATTTAGAAAACCTTTGAGGCTTGGGAGATCAAAAATAGCATGCCACACCTCCCAAATATAAATTATTATAATTAGCTTATAACTAAGAACAATAGTGCTTAACCATTTAAAGAGCTTGACAAGGATTTGTTTAAATTATATTAATTATGTTTTTTTGACAAAACAGAAAAGTCTGCAGACATGATGTTACACCACTTATTTGTAGCCTGAGGCAAAATAGGCAAATTCTTTTTTAAAGTTTATTGTATGTTAGAGATTTTTCTTTTAAACCTTTCTTTTGTAAAAAAAGAAGAAACTTTCACTTCCAAAACTTAAACTTTGCACAGCTGTTGTAAAGGCAATACAATGTAGGAAATCACACTATTTATGTATATTTGACAAACCCTAGGTGAAAGTTTGCATACATGATGTTACGTAACTTATTTGTTGCCTGAGACAAATTGGCAAATTAATTTTTAAAGTTTATTGCATGCTAGTGATTCTTCTTTAAAGCCTTTCTGCAAAAAAAAATGTCCTTCTCAAAACGTAAATAGTTTTAGCACTGAGGTAGTAAGGTTTCTTTTCTTTTTCTGTCCAAAAGTTGGTTCAGCATGAAAAGCTGTTTAACACAAACAAAACCATTAGATCAAGTTACAAAAAATCTTAGTGATTTGACGGTACAGATTTGTTAGAACGTGCATTCGAAGCGAAAACACGTTAGCTTTACAGCTAATTTAGTGAAGAGCTTTTCAGGCATTTTCCTTTACTTATTTTTTTTTTTTTTTGAGTTAGTGATCAAAACCAAAATTTACAAACAAAATTTAGTTGAGTAAAGAATAAGCTTAGAAAATTTAAACATTAATAGGCTATGTCAAAAGCGGTTTACAAAGTTTTACTATTTACTAAAATAGGACATATTATTTGTGTTCATAAAATTTAACCTTGTTTGAAAAATAGAAGATATAATTAATTATATAATTAAGGTTTAAAAAGTAATTACAAAGAAATAGGTTTGTAACAAAATACAGACATTTTCTTGAAAATATTTGAAACATAAATTAAATGTGGTTAACTCAACTTCAAAAGGTAGTTCTAAAAGTTTAAACGTTACATACCTGGAAAAATGGAATATACGTGCCTACATTTGCAAAATGAAAAGCGGTAAAATTACCGAACAAACATTACATAACTTTAAACGAAACTTAACCGGAACAAATTTTGTTTTTCGGCCAAACTCATGTTGTCGTGTCTATCTCGTTCGAGAAGCTTCTAAACAGTTAGTGTCTGGACTAAAGATAGTCAGACGCTGTGACGTAGGTTGGCATTGAACTTGCAGCTGTTTAGATAAGATAGAGTGCGTGTTTACTTAAGTAGATTAGAAAGAGTATTGAAAGTTAGGAAGGTAGCCGAATTTGATTTCTATATTAAAGTAAATGAATAAATTTTATGTAGCTTTTGGATGCTACATCTGTTATGCGTAAAAAGAATAATTCGGTAATATTGGTGTCATCAATGCACCACAGTATTGAAACAGGGGACAGAAAAAAAAAACCTGAAATGGTTTGTTACTACAATAAAACGAAAGCAGGGGTGGACTTGCTAGACATGAAATGTGCGATATATTCGTCCAGTCGAAGAACCAGAAGATGGTCCCTCGCAATATTCTATCAAATGTTAGATATTAGTTGCATCAACTCCTTCATCTTGTACCTTTCATTTCGAGGTAATCCTCTTGTGACTAGATAAGATACCTATTCGTATGAGATCTAGCAATGAAGCTCATATAGCCACATATGACCAGACGGTTAGAAATACCAAACCTACCACGTGACATCAGGGCTACCATACAAGCATATGTTGGGAACGAAGATCCTCAAAACCCAGATGGCTGCATCCCAAGTGACAAGCTAGAAAAAAGGAAAACCTGCTCCAAGTGTCCAGCATCAAAGGAGAGGAAGACAAATTACAAATGCATAAAATGTGACCAGCCTATATGCCTGGAATGCAGCAGGAAAGTGTGCACTTCTTGTGCTACAAAGATTTTACTTTTGGACTAACAAAATCTTTGTTCGGTTGATACCAATTTTAAAACTCATTTGACTGTCACTTATTCTGTAATAAAAATTGTTTTGAAAAAAAAATAAACAAGTTATTTACAAAAATATAAGATTTGTTTTCTATTCCCATGTATACAAATTATTTACAAAACTATACAAAGACATCAAATTTAAGCACTGTAGTTCCAAATTGCATATAATACATATTAAACCATAATTTGAAATAAATCTTGGTATTTATGTAAACATCTGATTGATTTCGTCAATAGAAATGTAGCAGAAAATCAAACAAGTTTTATTTTTTTTTTTTTATAAAAACATGTTTTGATTGAAATTATGTTATTTTTTGGTGTAGTACAGTATAATGAAAAATGCCGTATGTAACTCGCTCGGTAAGTTGATCCGCGCTTGCATGAAAATCCCGCACTCGGCTGCACCTCGCGCGGGAACTATCATGCTCACACGGAAAAACCCTATTTACCGGGCTTTTAAATATTCTATAAGGGTAAGCGCAAAGTGAACGTAGGTCGTTGGTTGCAGGTGGCTGACATGCGAGAATATGCCGGCAGAAATACGAAGTTGTCATTAAATAAGACCTCTCACAGTAGACACTGGTGGCGGAACCAGCAAGCTGGCTTCGCGCGCAGATCAGCTGACGGGTTTGTTTGGAGTTTCCTGGGCGAAGGTTGTGCTACTATTTGACTAGTGGCAGTGTTGTTTTGTATTAAATTAGCACCTTATTTACAAGTTTTGCGTACGCTTCTTACATTCATAAACATACATTCTAATTATTTAATAGACAATATGAAATTAAACGTTTCCAGAGCCATTCTCATGTATTTATGAAAACGGTCTATCTTTTTTTTAATTCCGGAAAGAGATGATGATACTCGGCGTACAATTTTCTCCCTTTAATAATTTCATTAATACTGTTGTTTTTAAAACATAACACCTTTGTATATTAATAGGTTTTCAAAAAGAAAATCATCCACGCTGCTGCTACTGGAACTCATCTTCACTTATAAAAAAGTCAGGTAGTTATAACCCAAGGCATATTAAAGAAGGTGTATGCATCGAGGAGCGTGAACTCATCTGGTCCGCGCAGCTACGTCACGTGCGAGAGACTGAACCAGCAGTTCCGAGCGCAATTGTAAGCTTTTGCTCAAACTGCGAATTAAATACTTTATAGTTGTCTAAAAATTATGTTTTTGGTATCTATGGAAAGGTAATAAAGTGAGCATTAAATGATCTATGTCCATGGTCAAATATTCCTAGGCGTATAATTTTGAAACAAGCCTAAATCTAATATGCGGGTTTGAATGACATAATAAGATTGTAATCAGAACCATAGTTACTCGCTTCTTGCGGCGATTGAATGTACGCTAATCTAATTTGTTATTAGTTCTCATTTCTCTTCGTTATTTATTATTTACGTTCTTGTGAACAGGTAAATTTTGTTTAATCTATAAATATGAATTTTTAAAGAGTTGACAAATTTAAGTAGCTCCAGAGGGTAAAAACCTTTTACCATCAATAAGTTGGTGATTTTTCCAGTTTATTGGTTTTGTTATGTTTACTATAGGCCTACTATTACTAGCACTAAATTTACTTTTCAAAAATTTAAATTATCTAAAATTGTAATTTTTTAGTTAGTCTACCCAAGGATAAATAAAAATAAATATAAACTAATTATCAATGAAATAATTAAAAAATAGTCTAGGTGATAATTAAAAAGTCGTGGTGAATACAACATTGAGTTTTATTTCAGTATTAACCCTAGATTACTTATGTCAAATTTTTTTCACGGGGATTACTTATGTATCGTAAATTTGACTACTAACAAATATTTTTTTTTGACTGTACTAAAATAATTTTGTAATTATTTTTTTAAATTGTAATTGTATCCTAACATATTTTAGGGCTATATATTTTTTTAAAAAGAGTTATATCTACATCAAGCTATTAAATATCTATATAATAAAAATGAATTGCTATTTCTTTGAAATCGCATCAATTGAGAACGGCTGGACCAATTTGGCTATTTTTTGTTTTAAAATGTTCGTAATAGTCCGAACTAGGTTTTTATATAAAGACAAATTTGAAAAGTTTCCCGAAAAAGTTTAAAATTTGGAAAAAACCAAACAGCCTATTTTGTATGGACTCAAGACCATAACGCAAAAAAACAGCTGTTCGTATAAAATGCTTAGTAACAGATGTTTGTTTTCATTCATTACCATAGCAACTTTAGCAAATTTATAATCAGTTTATTATTCTTCAAAACCAATAGCTTTTTAGATTAGATTGACAAATTAAAAGCAAACACAAACAAAAATCAACAAAACATGTTTATTCCTACTATGTTATAATTCAATTTAAACATCGGTTGTACATATTATTATAAATAAAACAACTGATATGGATCAAAAACTGAACATAATTTTAGGTTAGGCCTACAATGAACCAAAACACTTTTATTTTCAACCAATTTCTCTAATTTAGAATCGGGTTATTATTCTTCAAAAACCAACAACTTTTTTAGGTTAGATTGACAAACAACACAAACAAAAATCAACGAAAAATTCTTACCGGTACTGTATTATAATTCAATTCAAACATCGGTTGTTACATATCTATTTACTTACACATATATGCTGTTTAAAATATTGTTTATATAAATTATATTTTATCTATGAATTGTTTAATACTTTTCAAATCATATTTCCACTGTCAAAAATAATAATAAACAATTTGTTACCAAGCATAAACCATAAACATACATGAGTTTAAACATAATTATATCAAAAACTAAACAAACAATATGAATTCAACTAAAAGCCATTAAAAGATCACATTTTTATCTTTATTTTGATATATAATTGTATATTTAAATACTAAACAGTATCTTATATGAATTAGGCCTATACATTTAAAATTAGAAACTCTATTTGAACCAGTTTGTTACATCCAGAATTTTAACACGGATGTTACTGAAAATAAACAAACTATCTGAATGAAACTAAAAGCCATTACAAGATCACATTTATATCTTTATTTTGATACATAATTGTATATTTCAATACTTAACAGTATCTTATACTAATTAGGCCTATAAATTTAAAATTAGAAACTCTATTTGAACCACTTTGTTACATCCTGAATTTTAACACGGATGTTACTGAAAATAAAAAAACAATCTGTATGAAACTAAAAGCCACTAAAATATCACATTTTTATCTTTATTTTGATATGTAATTGTATATTTAAATACTAAACAGTATTTTATACTAATTAGGCCTATAAATTTAAAATTTGAAACTCTATTTGAACCACTTTGTTACAACCTGAATTTTAACGACGAGTGTTTTTATTTGCGTTTGCTATTAGTCAACTTTCGTGGCCCAACATCTACGAACTGTTAATGATGAATTGTTTGACACATATAGAGAAGCCTGTCAACGTTTACGTTTGCTAGAGAACGACACTCATTGGGATTACACCCTCAGAGATGCTGCAATTTCGTCAAATGCTCATCAAATACGAACTTTGTTTTCCATAACTATCTCAACATGCTTTCCATAAAATCCAATCGATTTGTGGAACAAATACAAACATGGCATGTCTGATGATCAGATGCGTATTAGAACATCAAACCCAGATTTGCAACTGAGCGACGAAATTCACAACGAGGCATTGTTATTAATTGAAGCCATGTGCTTGATGATGTCGAACAATAAGGTATTACTTCAATTAGGTATGATAGCGCCCAATCGTCCGATGCACGACGCATTTAATCAAGAGTTAAAACGCGAAAAACAATATAATTGCGATGCATTGCAAGAATATGTTTGAATGAAAGTTCCGCTGTTGAATCGGCAACAAAAACATGCAAATTTAGACAGATGGAACTGGAGGAATTTTCTTCTTGGACGCATCCGGTGGAACTGGAAAAACCTTTTTGATCGCATTGATTTTGGCAACGATTCGTTCGCAAAATGGAATTTCACTTGCTTCATCTGGAATCGCAGCTACTTTATTGGAAGGTGGTCGAACAGCATTCAGCACTCAAGTTGCCGTTAAATATGCAAATCCATGAAACTCCAACGTTCAACCTTTCGAAAAACTGTGCGATGGCCAAAGTCTTACAGCAATGTAAATTGATAGTTTGGGATGAATGTACGATGGCGCATAAAAAATCTTTGGAGGCATCAGACCAAACGATGCAAGATCTACGAAACAATCAAAACCGGTTTGGTGGTGCAATGATTCTGTTGGCAGATGATTTTCGCCAAAAATTGCCAGTGATTCCAAGATCAACTCCAGCCGATGAACTTAATGCAAGTTTGAAGTCGTCCGGTTTGTGGAAACACATTAAGACGCTCAAATTAAGCGTGAAAATGCGTGTCGAGTTGCAAAACGACCAATCTGGAAAAGTATTTTCTAAACAATTGCTGGACATTGGCAATGGTAAAATCCCAGTTGTCATTTCGACCGGCTGTATTACGTTCCCCGCAGATTTTTGCAAGTTCATGGAATCAAAGACTGAACTAATTATAAAGGTATTCTCAAACATTGCTAAAAATTACAAAAATCAAGATTGGTTGAGTGAACGTGCTATATTGGCTGTGAAAAACATTGATGTCAACGAATTAAATTTCAAAATTCAAAGTGAAATTGAAGGAGAATTGATGACGTACAAATCAGTTTATTCCGTTACTAACCAAGATGATGTCATAAACTATCTAACCGAATTTTTAAACTCGCTGAAATCGTCCGGATTGCCGCCTCACAATCTTCAATTAAAAGTCGGATCGGTAATCATAATGTTAAGAAATATCAATCAACCATGTCTTTGTAATGGCACTCGGCTTGCGGTGAAGAAACTGATGAACAACGTCATCGAAGCAACAATTCTTAGAGGAAAGTATAAAGGAGAAGACGATTTAATACCACGAATCCCAATGATTCTGTCTGACATGCCATTTGACTTTAAACTCTTGCAGTTTCCCGTGCGGCTAGCATTCGCAATGACCATAAATAAATCACAAGGGCAGTCATTGAATGTTTGCAGCATTAATCTCGAAAATCCATGCTTCTCGCATGGTCAATTGTATGTCGCCTGTTCCCGTGTCGGAAAACCATCAGCTTTATTTGTTTACGCGCCAGATAACAAAACAAAAAATGTCGTGTATCAAAAAGCATTACAATGAAGGAAATAATGATGTTATAGCAAACCATTAGAATTAACTTATTTTGTTGTTTCTACTGTTTACTTAGAATTCTGACTTTATTCAATTATAAATTAAATTTTGTGAAAAACTGCATGATTCCAATTCGATCACATTCAAGGCATATCACACATTTCAGTTCAGTGGTGTACTACCGATAGAATTCATCTCGCATATACAATTTTCAATCGGTGTTCTTCTGAATGTACTCTTCTAATTAAATAATATTGATGGCAACAATCGTTAATATACAATGATAAGTCAGGAATATGTTTTTTCTTACTTTTACCATAGATATGGCCTACATATAAAATTGCATTCAATTTGAAAGTTGATGTAGCCTATTTCTGTGTTTGGCAAGATTCAAGACATGTTAATGTACTGTATTCTATATCTGTACAATATATAAAAATAAATTAATGTTTGTTTCTTTGTGTCTTAGATTCTTTTTTCTTTGTCATTATAGACTCAAAAAGCATTCGACCAATTTCACTAAACATTTCACAGTTTATTCATTATTAGGAGTTTTTAGAAGTTACAATTACTACAGTCTAAGTGGTTGAAATGGGGTTACTATTATTATGGGGTTATAAATTACCCTATACCCTATAAAATAGGGTTATTATTACCCTATACAATAAATTAAACTAACATCCTACAAGCTAAAAAGCTAAAATTATGTAATATTATAATATAATAAAAAAAAAAAAACATTTGAAATTTGATTACTTAAGCCAAAGGAATGAAATGTAATAATTATCTTTTAAATTCAATAAAAAAGTACATTTAATTTTTCTATATTCTAAAAAACAACTCAACTAATTTCACAATTTACACATATTAGTATACTATTAGAATTATTGTTTAGAGAATAAAAATTGTCACTACAATCAAATAAATTAAAATAGGGTAGTTTAATGCAATAAAATAAAATTGCACTAACTTCCTACAAACTATAAATCCAAATTTGTGTACTATAATATAATTCTTGCAATTAAATAACTTAAGTCAAAAGAATGAAATTTGATAACTACCCTTAAAATTAAATTAAGCAATAGCGAAGCATTGCCGGGTCACTAGTTTTTTAATAAAAAGCAGACTACTTTTTATTTAAAAATAAACAAGAAGTTGAAAATAATTAAAAATCGTATAAAATTTGTTTCAATATTTTTAAAACACATTCTTATGGTAAATACTCGATCGAGTTGTACTACAGTTTTTAGTAAAATTCAAAAGTTTTTTTCTCTATGGGTTTGGTTGATTAATTAAAAAGTTAAATAATCTTTCTCGTCTTTTTCATTATTCTTCTTTTATTTTCTGATTGGAGTTTTTTGTTCAACTCTCTGATCTGGATGAAGGTTTTTGTTCGGATCCAGCACATGATGACTGACTTTGGAAACAGAATCTCATCAAAATCCATTTCTGTTTTCAAAATACTGTACACTTCAGCCAAACAATTTTTTCCCTTTTTGAAATAGTTCCCATGAACATTTTGGAAAACTGACTCCAGTCGTCTTGCAAATTTCATGAAGTTTTCATTTGGGTGTATTAAATAGCCTCTATTTAAAAGGTTAATCCATGCTGACTGGTCAACTGAACCTTCTTCACTGGCAAACTTATAACAAATTTGGTAACATTGTTCTTAACTATATATAGGCAGAGTCTTAGTAAGGGGGATCGTATAAACATGTAATGACCAATGGGAGAACAGTAACTTAATGACTGTAATGGGGATAGTGACTAAAGGGGAAAATACATGAATATTGAATATATATAAAAAGAGGTAGCAAAATAACAAATATATAAGTTAGAATCATGCATAATACAGATACACTTATAAACTGTATATGTGAACATGTAGGATATATAATTTAAATGCTGATAAGTGTAAATATTACAGTACATCAATCAAAATAATGTACATATAAACAACAAAGAATAAGTAGATTCTAAGTCAAATATTACATAATAACCCACAATATGAAATATGTAAGACATGTAATTTAATGTAAACATTACCAAAAAAATTCACTAAAAATACATTTGTACCATTTACCCTAATGTGTGTACAATTTCTGTAAGTTGCTCTATTTTTCTGTCATGGTTTTAATGGTTTCAAATTGTCTAGTTCCCGTGCTATTGTGGTTTTCTGCGATTCTTAAGTATTTTTTGGCGATTTAGGTTTTTTTTTTTTTTGATAAAGTTGTTTAATTTTCCTTAGATCCTTTGGTCTAGTGTTCTATTCTCCATTGTTATTATATGTTTGCAAATTTCAGCCAAAAAACGGTCGCCAAAAAGTGTCCAAGGGTGGCCTGGAGTAAAAGAGGACGTTGGTTTAGGCAGAGTCTACACCGTGTACCCCATGAATACTGAGTGCTACCATCTTCGTCTTTTACTTCATGAGGTACGAGGCTCTACATGCTTTAGTCATCTCAAGAAGGTGAATGGTGTGGTTCATCCCATTTTTCAATCAGCTTGTAGAGCACTGGGGTTACTGGAGGATGATAGTCACTGGTGTAAGACTCTCGAGGAAGCTGCACTATCAAGATCTCCTCACAAAATATGTGTGTTGTTTGCAGTAATGTTGGTGTTCTGTCAAGTTGCTGATGCCCTTAAACTCTGGGACAAATACAAGGAAGCAATGTCAGACGATGTCAAAATAAGACTTCAGCAGCAATGTCCTTGGAGTGCAGGCCGACGTGGCTGTTGTGTACAACAAGACCTTGATGTTGTTGGAAGACTTGATCTTTGCTATGTCTGGCCATCATATACAGCAATACGGTCTAATCACTCCTTCTGTTCAAAGAGTTTATTTTGCGAATCGTGAGTTAATGAGAGAGGTTTCTTATGACGTTCCAGAGATGTCCGAGTTAGTCAGAAAAAAACGAGTTAACTCTAAATGATGATCAAAGGCATGTGTATGGCACCTTAATAGCCAGCACAAATTCTGACCATGGACATCTGTTCTTTCTTGATGCTCCAGGAGGTACTGGAAAAACCTTTAATATAGTAAAGTATTGTTTGAACCCGGGACAATAAGGGTAGATAATTTCTACCCCTAACATCATCCAGACTACGCCCGGCACTAGTGTCACTGTCAGCATGTGACACATACAGTCCATGTAACAGAAATATATATATATTTAGCAAGTAAATTCCCATAACATCTAAAACAAGGAAGAATGGTCTGGTAAATAAAGAGACGCAAGATTCTATAATAAATATTTATAAGTCATATATACATGTATAAATTCATTCAAGACGCAAAATAGTTAAAACTTGATAATTCAAATAAACATAAAATTAAAATTAAGCAGACTGTAAAATAAATAATTGAAAGAGCAGACTTAAATATTTAATAAATAAAAAGACATTGATGAGTAAAAATATATAATGTATATAAAGTGTAGAAAAGTTCATCATAAAACAAAAAACAATGGTGCGGATGAAGAGAACAATTAAAAGAGTAAAATAAATAGTCACATAACGAACAATTTTAATAATTAAAGTCACAAAGTTGAAGAAAACTAAATTATATAAACGAACTATACCATGAATGTATATATCAGTGCACGCACAGTGTAAACGTGAACTGGATCTAATCGATAGTAGAACTTTGGATTGATCAAAAAGGCCATGTACGGCTTCTTCAATACAGAATATGGCGTCGAGTTTGTGTGTCTTGAGAGAGAAATGTTTACAAAAGTATGGTTTTGTAGTGTGAAATAGGAGAAATGAAGGCTAAAAAGTAAACTGTGAAGGGTGCAACGTTGGTGTGCGCTTTGGCGTAGAAATTCAATGAGTAATAATTGAATTAATTGAACTTGTGCATATATGACCATGTGGCTACATTTCTAGTGCGTCGATATCATCAATTGTAATCCAAAGTTATCTTATAAATCCTAGGTATAAACTGAGTTTTTTCAAACATTTTATAAATTTTAATGGCCATATAAAAGGATAGTTTTTTTCAGTCTGCATACAAATTCAAGTTTTTTCAGAAATAACTTCATTTTAAATTCAATTGCGTCTTAGCTTGTTTCAATGGTTACAAACTGTATTTTATGTTAAGTTCTGAAGATTTGTTTTACCTAAAAACAAATGATAATGATTTGTTTAATTATGTGTAATTATTTCTGTGAATACGAGTAAGTAAAAAAACATAGTTGTTTCGCCACGATGTCTTGAATTTCATTTGTTAGCCATGACTCCCATCTAGCGTGTACTTTCACAGTCAAGGATTCACAACCTGAGAAATTAGATTAGTAATAAGGATTTTTTATATAAATGATATGCATAATTAAAAAATAGAAAAGCATAGAGATACGTTATATGTGGAATATATTTTTTTAAGAGTTGAAGTAAAAGGAGGTTTTTGAGGTAAAGTGTTGAGTTGTTAGATGAAGCCAAGGTAATTTGAGAAATGTGTGTTTTTTATAGTGGAGGTTGAGAAATGAGATGAATATTTTGTAGTTGAATAATAAGCGAGGAGCATTAAAGGTAATAAAGTGTAGGTGAGTAATAATCCACATATACCATTTTTTATTAGGTTGAACATTTTTTTTTATTTTTTCCTTTCAAGTTTTTTGACAACACATTTTTTTTTTAACAGTTATAATCAATATATATTTTAATTTTTATAACGTAAACGTTATAAGCAGAAACAACATAATCCGGATCTTGATTTGAATCGTCCACATCTACGTCACTTTCTTCTTCGCCATTGTTGTAAATGAGTTGGAAAATACGATCACTAAAGTCTCCGTCATTCACTCTTAGATCCCGCGAATGAGCCATGTCGAACACAAAATTTATATAGAACAAAAAACTAAAACTATGTCGTGTCTACATATTGTAAAATATAATAACATTTTGCTTATTTGAGTATCACATAAATTCGGGTGGGTGGGTGGTCCGTGATGCTGTAAAGCACTTATACTAAGTGAAACAGCTGCCGGTTTTGCCAATTCGGAACACGGCGGGTCCATAGGTGGTGGATAATGGAAAGGCCTTAAAGGGTCAGGAGGATTCTCCCCCCCCCCCCGAACCAAAACTGGCGAAATTATTATCTATTTAATAAAAACGTTTGCCTCTGATAAAACCCATTAATATATATTAAGTGTAAGACCAACTAAAAGATGTAAGTGTAATTATTATGATGCCATTTAACTACTACATTACAAGATATATGAGTAGATAGTACCATTGTTAATACAACACATATACAGTAATATCTATCTCAATCACAGTTTAAACGATCAATTATCATACTTTAACAGTGACAGCAACTACCTAGGACAGTGGGCGGCCGCGTGAGACTTCGCGTCGCGTCGTTCCTTCTTGTTTTCACCCCTCTATACGGCGGGTAGTAACAAACATATATAAGGAAAACTGTATATCATTAGATTCATAAAAGGGTTGCCTAAAAAATTTATATGAAGAATTTTGTCATATTTTGACAAATAAAAAACATGTTTGGTAAAAATCAAAATTTGTATAATACAAAATTAGATTTTGCCATATATTTTTAAAAATTAATCAAAATTTTCAAATCTAAAATATACAAATAATAAATAATATTGTAACCCATCCAATAACAAACAAAATCACGATCTCATCGGACCTTTTTAAAGGAAGTTATTAGAGTTGCCGTGAATGTTAGCGTTTTGAACCTTTGAGGGGGGCTGGGGGGAAAGCTCCAGGTGATTTTTGGGGACTTTTGTAAAAATGTTCCCCTAGTGACATTCTATCAACTAGGTAAAATTCAGCTTTACCCTAATTTTTCTGAACTTAGGTATTTTTTGGTCTTCATTGACTGGGCTATTTACTGTTAGTTGTGTTACACTCTCACCAGGAATGAATGTATGAAAGTTCTGTGTGCCTTTAATTGTTACAGCCTGATTAAAACGTTTTGTTTAAAATATTTCTTATTTGATGTGGTCCCCTTGTGTAGCAAAGATAAAATTTATTCCAGAAATGTTCTCTTGAGCCCACTCATAAAGTTGGACAGCAGAAAGAATTTGAGCTTCGTCCTTTGCTATTGCAGCCAATCGTTTTACGGTCCCACCTAGGCCATCGCAGGGTCCTTTTCCAAGGGCAGTGGCAAAAAAGTGCCATTCAGCTTCAAAGTTGAAGTCCTCAAGGTGGTGGCACAGATTGGAAAAGTTCTTTTTATTTTTATATTGGGCGGCGCACTCATCTGAAAAATAGTACAACTTTTTGGGCACAGTTTCAAGTTTGGTAGTTAAAAATTCAATCAGTTTCTTTTGAAACGTGTAGACAGCAACTGTGTTGTACTCAAGACAGTCTGATATGACAACGAAGTTTGTGTGAACCACTTTAGCGTTTTTCTTGTAGCAAATAACAAAACGGATGAACTGTGGCATGTCCACTAGCCCAGTGGTAGCTTTGGGCTTCATCTTGCACTACCATACTATGGTTTTCTGAAAAATCTAATGTTTCTACAAATTCAGAATAAACCTGTCTAGACCTGTCACAGCAAGTGACGCGTTGGTTTTTAATCATTTTATTTTTCTATTCAACTTTTATTGAGTCCTCTCACTGGATTCATTTTTTGAAACTAGTAAAAAAGGTATTGATGAAGATTGTTTTATTGTTTTTTACTTTCTCCACCCTATCAGTATATGGAGAAAGTATTGTTTTCGTAAAAATGTTCGAATTTGAATTTTCAGTTGAATTATCTGTTTTGGTGCTCCCAGAACC
Source organism: Philaenus spumarius (assembly GCA_018207615.1). Lineage (NCBI taxonomy): Eukaryota > Metazoa > Arthropoda > Insecta > Hemiptera > Aphrophoridae > Philaenus > Philaenus spumarius. Next base: position 628,039 of record JAGFPH010000339.1, on the reverse strand, counting down.
CCAAAAAATGGTTTAGTGCAATTATCTGTGTTGGTGCTCCCTGAACCCAAACATATTTTTAGTGGAATTTTTTGTTTTGGTGCTCCCTGAACCCAAAAAAGTGTTTTTAGAGCGGTGTCTGTCTGTCAGTATGTATACACGACCACAGAGGACACTATTGGTCCGATTTTCATGAAATTTGGTATGTAGGTACTAAACCCTAATATCTCCAGGCGTTTTTTTCATTTTTTGGAATTTTTAAGGGTATTTTACCCCTAAAAACACATAAAAAACGACAAAAATGCAAATTTCTCAAAAACGGCTCTAACGATTTTGATCAAATTTTCAGTATTTATAGTGCTTAAGATGCCAAACAAAATGACACCACCCGCTTTTATCAAAACTTCGGCGTTTTATAATTATGGGGAAATGTTTAAAAATAAACAAGTTTATGTCAATCTAGCATCGCGGCGGCGGCTGCACGGGGTAGCACCATGGTAGCGATCACGGCCAGTAATTCAAAGGTCGCGCGATCGAATCCCGCCTAGGACAAAAATTTTTTTATACGATTGACGTAGGTAGAATATTATTTTTTTGTTTTGTTCTAAAAAGTAATAAATAAAATGATTGAAAATAATATTATTTTGACTACAGTAAGTTGGGAGAAAGTTTGTGTCAGTTAACTGATACCGTTTATTTATATTTGTGTCTGTTATGAAAATAAGTCAAATAAATTAAATGTAAGCCTAAATATTTTACTTAAAATTCTTATTTTACCTAAATATATATATTTTAAATTAGTTAGGGTAGGGTGCTAGATTAAAATAAAGTTAAATGTTGATTTTTGGATTTCAAATATTTAAAACCTATTTCTCAAATTTCATGTTAGTTTTAAATTCTTTTAACTAAGAACCTATTACCATCCCATTTTGAAACTATGCACCCTGCTTAGTCTTATAGTAAACTACTTTTGGGAATTTTTTGAAATTTTTTAAACATGTGACTTTTTTGGAATTCAAAATTTTAGTATACATTTTGGAAGAAATCTTTTCCTTAAGACCTCCTACAAGTTGCAAATCAAATGAAAGGCCTTTAAAAATAGAAAAAAATTACACCAGTCCCAAGTCTCTAGCTCGATTAGGAGAAGAGCAATTACAATTTTAGTAAATGGCCGCCGAGCGATTTTGGCCAATTTTTGGAAACTTTAAATAGACAAAAATCAAAAACAGGTTGACATAAAAATTGAAACTTGACATTTTTCTTGGTCTACATGAAGTTTACCTCAGTGCCAAATTTCATCAAAATCTGAGATGGTCAAGTAAAATTTTAATTTAAAGTGTGTTGATTTGATACGGAATGACCCTTAAAACGTAACTCGTATCATCCGGTACCATAAGCCGGGACTCGCCAAACACTAAGCGTATCGTCCGGTACAAGAGACCGTACTATAAACAATAAAATACGATATGCACGGCACGACGGCTCACAGCCAACTGAAGGTTACAAATAACAATTGGCGGGAAACTACTGGACAGCTACTGAGCGGGAGAAAGTGGACGAACCATCAGGGATGCCAATTTCGAAGAGCCAAATTTCCCGTCTGGTCTCAGAGACTGGTGATACGGTTAAAGTGTTAAAAGTTAATCAGTTTTAAAACTAACGATTAAGTTAAAAAGTTACACATATTTTTAACGATTAATTTTAATAGTTAATCCCAAATCTGATAGTTTGGTTATGGCCCATTGGCCTAGGTAAACATTATAAGATCAAAAATAAATTGTAAAATATTTGGTAACTGAATTAATTAAACTGAATGCAAATATATATTTTGTAAACCCTAAAAATGAAACTGATAAGAGGATTAAATCTCAGGATTTAGATGTCAAATCAAACATGTTATGTGTCATAAAGTACAATATGTTAAATAATATAAACTAAAAAAATCAAGAGAATACCAAAACACGTTTATTTTCCTAATTTATTTAAAAACTCTCTTTACTTTTATGGGCTTTCTCCAGTATGTTTTCTCATATGTACTTTAAGGGAATCCGAATGAGCACAAGTATATAAACACTCCTTACACTTAAAAGGTCTTTCTCCGTTATGTTTTCTCATGTGCACTTTAAGGTTACCCAAATGAGAACAAGTATATATACATTCCTTACACTTAAAACGTCTTTCTCCAGTATGTATACTCATATGCACTTTAAGGTTACCCGAACGAGCACAAGTATATGAACACTCCTTACACTTAAACGGTCTTTCTCCA
>JAGFPH010000339.1:601399-616083 GCA_018207615.1 Philaenus spumarius | reverse complement strand
ACTCGCAACAATCACAATGTATTCAACTTCTCTTATCAAACGCCAACGTACTACTGTCGTTGTGGAGACTCATGTCTAAACATGTCTTAGAAATTTCTAGAAATTTAATGACTCATCGGCGGAAACACAGCGCCGGATTACTGGACGTGCCGGAGTATTGAACGGCCGGATTATAGAGACTGTACTGTACTATTCAAATAACCTATAAAAAAATAATTTTGCTAAAATTATAAACCATCATTGTCATTGCTAAAAATAATTAGCCTAAGTCCATATTTAAAAGTAGCCTACATTTACAATAACACACCAGATTTTCTCCGTGAGAAATGCCAAACGTTGCGGCGTCAATTTACAATATACCCACTTTTTCTGATTAAAATAACTGATTCAATTCAAAACACAAAGACAGTTTACAATTTTAACAACTTCTTTAATAAAAAAAAACGAAAAATTAAAATATATATATACAATTATTCACAAAACAAGTTAATTCAAAATCAAATGTTCGTTATAGTCTTTTATAACACTCTTAATATCTCGGGGGGTCAGTGCCGACTTTTCCCAATATTATTATTATTGAAACAGAAGTAATGATTAAAACAGTTATTATAGATAAATATGAAAATTGAAAAAGGGGAAAGGAAAATAGTACAATGGGTTAAAATGTAAGTGTATGTAGGTGTATACCAAGGGAAGTTATATCGAAGTTAAATTTATATTGATGGTCCAAACAAATTCTTCTTATAAAGATATTTTATAAAGTCTTTCCAAAATTTATAATATTCGAGTTTTCACTGATGGATGGTTTGAAATATAGATAGAGTTAATTTCATGTAAGTAATTATAGGCCTATGGATAGATCTCACCCAGTTTATAACTTCTTCTTCTTGTTATAGGATTTTAAATGATTATTGATGATTATTACACTTCACTTTAGATAAGACAAGTTATTTATTAAACGTTGACAAAGTTTGAACACTAAGAATCTTCAATTTAAATTGTCTATTGGAGAGCGTTGGTCATAGGTCTTGCTTCTTAGGCGTCTATTCAACAATTAAAAATCCTGGGATCAAAACTGGCTTGCTTTGGGCCTTCAGGAAATGGGTACATAAGGCCTGGTGAATTTCGTATCTTCTGGGGTTTGGATTGTTGTACAAAAAAGTGTAATTTAAAATGTAGTGTATTTATTTGGTGTCGCTTTGATTAAATTTTGAAATAATTTTGTTTTACAACTAATATTGAATAATAAAATTAAAAAGAAATTGATTAAATAAGAAAATTGCATGAAAATACCAAAAATAGCTCCTTGTACAAATTATTTTCTAACATCTACTATTTACAATTAAAACTATACATTTGGCTTTTAAACTGGGATTTCCGCGCTGCAAGCGGTCACGTGACTGTGGGCGGGGCTTAATAAACATGTCTTACATCTATCTAGCTTTAGCCGTTGTTTCGTCGACTTTCAGTGAATTGTTATGGCTTAACGGTGTTTCCTATGAAATTTTGCCAAAGGCATTTTTGATGAAGAATCTTTCGTTCTATCTGATGGTGTTCTTCATTTTTTGATTTAAATTTTGGTTCTCTTAGGATCGATGATTGTATTTCTGATATGGCCTAGATTTTAGTATGCCGGTCTGGTTTCGAGTGGATTAAAAAAGTGAATTTCGGTCGAACGCTTGTTGATTGAGTTAATCTTATAATTTGGATGGAGTGGTTGGTTAATTTAGATGAATTTTGATATAGGAAAGATAGGGATACGAGGTCTGGAAGTATTATTAATTACGTAAAATGTTATCGAAAGTCGGGTGTTTTAGAATCTTGTTAATTTGTTGTTTGCGATTCCGTCCGCTAGATGTCGTCGGTCGGATCGTTTCTCAATGATTTTTTACTATCAGTCTTCTGTCTCTCTCGCACTCATGCGTGTTTAGTTGAAATACAGTAATGTATGATTCGTTTGACTTGTTAGTAATTTTATGGTATATTTTGAATTGTTACACATTCTACATTGCACATACGGTATAATTTATTTTGGAAAGATTTTCACCCATTATGCCAAAAAGGTTATAAATTACTTTTTTTTCAAATATTAGCTAAAATGCTGAGATCACAAAATAAAATCTACTCATCTTAGTTTTAAACAAATTTGTCACTAGTGAAAGATTTCAATTTCTAACATCCTTTAGTTATGTATGGACATAAAAAATAAACTCAGGTTATTCTTCAGGTTAAACTTAGTAAAAGGATGTTAACAAAAATGTAGGCCTAATGTTGGATACAACAAAAGAAAATTAACTTTTATATTTTATTAAACTCATAAACTTAAGATTTAGGCCTAGTTGACTGCAATAATTTAGCCTACCATACAACACCAACAACATAATTACAGCCGGGAAATTAAAAAAAAAAAAAAAAAACGTAAAAAGTAAATTTATATTCCTAAATTTTTTATGTTATTATATTATAATCAATTAAAATTAACCCTGTTAAAGTTAACTTTAAAGCCGTTATTTGCAAATAAGTCTTTATTAAAAAAGGTAAATAATAAATAGGCAAAAATGGCTTTTTACGGATCGCCAAACAGAATCAATAAAACAAAATCCCTTTTTTAATAAAACGCTTATTATTATTTTTTTAACTCTTTATTTCGGCTTAGGTTACAAATTTTTGAAATTAAAACACTGCAAGACCCGACCGCGAACTTTAGTTGTACACAATAGTTATTTGTGTAACTAGTGCGCAAAGGTTGTTACACTTTGCTGCACTTGAGAGAAATCTTTACGCACGAGCCGCAGGCGAGTGCGGAAAGTTTCTCGAGTGCAGCAAAGACACTTTGCGCCCGTGTAACACATTATATTTTTCCTACAGTTACTATAAACCATATAAATAACAGGTAATTGTATATAAAGGTGAACTTTTATTATGCATTTCCACAAATTAACAAATCAAAACTTAAACGAAATTGTTTCACAAAGTAACAAATAAAAATCTGAATGAATGTTTATACAAACATAATGAATCAAAATCTGAATGTCATTTTTGGTTTGTAATGTTTATGTAAAATGTGCAGTTTTCATAATGTCCTGATAATACTAATCCTGATGCAGAAGACACTTCAGAATGCTCTTCGAGTTGATTAGTTTGATGAAGTACCGGTGCAGTTTCTGGTGACTGTAACGTTCCTAAAATCAACTGTCCAGTTGCAATCTTTCCGCTAATAGAATCGTCAATGTAGCCTTCGGCTACGGTTGAGCTTTTCCAGCCGCCGTGACGCTTTAACTGCGTCATGTTGCCTCCTGCTTCAACTAACAATGTTGCTGAAGTGCGTCTAAAACAGTGGCCAGTGTACCTTTCGGGGTTAGGCAGATTTAAAAAAGTAGCTACTTCAGTTGGGATTTTAGCCATTGTATTAACACCTACAGGTTGTTTAATACAAACACCTTTAGCGTACCTCAAAAATAATCTACTTGTGGATACCAGATTCAAAAACCAACAAAAGCCGTGTCTTCACTTTAACTGATGACGATAATCTTGATATCAGTTATTTGGAAATGTACAGGAAATACCTCAAATTGAGACCTTTAGGCATATCCACACCTTTGATCGATTTAGTCACACAGCTGATCGAGTTAGTAGTGTTGCCAACTTGTTTTCAAGAGAAACGTATTACGTGCCTTATACATGCACACTATTTTGTGTTGTTTGGTTGAAATTCTGGAGTGCGGGAAAGTAAAATGAGTGCGGGAAAGTGAAATGAGTGCGGGAAAGTGAAATGAGTGCGGGAAAGTGAAATGAGTGCGGGAAAGTAAGTAAATGCAGGAATCAGCTACTTTGCGTACTATAATCAGTGCAAGAAGACCCGCTTTGTCAGGTAACTGTAGGAAAAAACATTTGTTCATACGATAGCTTTACATGCGTCATAAGTCTGAAAGCGCAAGTCAACAATTAGTTTCATAATTAATTCGTACACAAAATTCAGTTGCTATTCACAATTTGCTAAACTCTCAAACATATTTGATATGTAAATATTATTTAGAAAACGAATCTAATAATTAAAACGTCATTAATGTAGGTATATATCGGTAATAATAGACGAAATCATAACATTTCTTCATACGTACGGTAAATAAATATTGGCGTAATAAAACTGCTATTCTATTGTGAGCTTGAGTTATCTTGATCATGTATTACAAAACATTCCTTAAGTAGGCCTAGGCTACTGAATACTGATATTGCCGTAAAAACCAACACATTTGAAACAAAGCAAAACAAAGATTGATAACCTCTAAACTAGGAATAGTATAAGTATAACGTAATGAAAACAAGCACTTACCTTAGTATAATTCACAAATAATTTGAAGCAATTATAATCACACGATCTAGAATTTATAAAACAATAACTAACTACAACACAAAACTTACGACATAAATTCGCGGCGATTGAAAATTATTGCGCACTTTATCACAAGGGCAGACGACTGACAACAGCAACGTAGTAACAGCAAGTAAAGTAGAGATGGGTCGTTCTTGAACGAACGAATCTTTGAGAACGGATCAGTTCTAGGAATGAACGACCGACCGTTCCATGAAAAAGAACAATCGTTCATTCGTTCACTTGTTCCTTTGATTTGGTGAGAGAACCGGAGAACGAGAACTAACTTACTGACACGTGTCGCTCTTATAGTTGAGTTTGTTCTTCTTCGTTCTATCGTTTTTATTGTATGGTGGGGGAATTGTCTTTGTCGTCGTCCGGCCGGCCACAGTCGTAAAAAGCCCCCAGTCGTTGCTATGACAACGGCACGTTCGCCCGACCACTTCTGAGAATTTAACTTGTTTCTTTGACTTTGTTTCCCGTCTACCTCGTTTTGGAACCAACAAATGCATACAGTTAATAGCAATTTCAAGTACCGTTACTGTATATTTATCTTCTGAATTATTTTCCCGGTTTTAACCCAAATTCCCTGACTTTTCCAGAATTTTTTAATTCCCTGACTTTTCCCGGTTTTCCCGATTTTCCCTGTTACTAGACACCCTGTTTTCAAGATGGAAAAATGTTAACATGGCCGGTGTTGTGTGATTTGTCGCTTCATTGAGGAATAAAGGATTGTTTGTTGGAGGGAGTGGTGAATTGTTCTGATGTAAACGTTTGTTGGTATATTGTATATATCGATGGTTTAAAACACAAATGTAGTAAGTCACACTTTGCTAACTTTCGGGGAATGGCAAAAGAAGATTTTCACCAATTTTAACTCAAAATCTAACATACCAAACTTGATCATTATTGAAAATTGCTTAAATAAGAACAAACATTGTTTAGTTAGTAATTAGAAAATGCTTAGTTTAAAAACAAATTTTACATTAAAATATAGAAAATAAATATTTTTCTTTGCAGATGTAGTGACATACAAAATATACGCTTTTATATTTTCAGATAACAGGGACATACAACATAATAAAACTCACTAAAAAGCAAAATGTGCAGACATACAACTTTTGAGCTTTATTAATTATGTTATACTTATATGATTGAAAGGCACAAAAATAAAATCGCAGGACATACAACATGTGAATAAGAGTAAAAATGCATTAACTTAGATTGTTAGTTCACAAATATCATATATGTGGACTTGCAACATTTGTGCACTACATTATTATTCAATGTTTTAATCCAATGGACTTTTCACATCAGCACACCTCACTTACAACATATGTGCAGTAAATAACAAATACAACAACTGTGAGTTAAACAAAATAGCTCGGATGGACATACAACATTGGAAAATTAGTTATTTTAAACGTTTAAAATTTTTTTGGACATATATCATTGCGTAGAATGATAGAGAATCATGCAACAATTCAGGAAATGACAAAACCTCAAAATTGAAAAAAGTGAACTTACAACATTTGTGTTTTAAACCATCGATATACGCTTTATCGTTGTAATCCAGCAAATATTTTTGGAGGATTCGTATTTTAACAACTTGTGACCATGTGATTGGAACAACGCTTCGAAGAATTTCTTGTGTAATGCAAGTATCGCTAAATATCATTGAAAACCAAGGTGTATGTTGAACGTTTTGAACTATTTTATAAATGTTAATGAACATAGAATGTAATAACTTTCAGCCTGCATTTTAAATTCAATTTTTTCACATAGGCCTATTCTAAATTAAAACTGCGTCTCATTTTTTTAATAAAATTTTAAGTTGTATGTTTTAATAAAATTTTAACTTGAACTGGACTTATGAGAAATAACACTATATAAATAAAAAACAGTGCATGAGTTGATGGTAATAAGGTGCTACGCTGGGTGCTGGCTAGACCGCCACTCAAGGTTTTAATTCAATATTTTGTAAATAATTATGTCATTATATCTTTGTTTTTCGTAAGATAAAAGTTATTTTAACTTGATTTGGGATCTTATTTATCCCTGCATACTGGTGATTGGTGGTGGAATTGTTTTATCAAAACTTTTTAGTTAATTGTAGTCTTACAATATTTAATCGACTTAACATTTTTAATCATTTCTAAATATGAAGGTTTACATTTTTTTAACTTTAGAAAAATTTGTGATAAGTTACATAACTTCCATACATTTGATTTAATTCAATATATATATATACTCTGACCTGCGCTTGCCCCCCCCCCCCCCCCCGCCGCCGCCGCAAAAGCCAAATCCTCGGTGCGCAACTGACGAGGGCTTTCAAGAAGGCTATAGAACATGTATTGCCTTTCTACAAAAAAATCATGTGTTTTTACATTTTCTTGCACTTAGCCAAAAATATTGAATTTTAATGACAAAGTTAATTGTGCTGATCCAATAATTCTTAAAAGAATTTCTAAATACAAATTTAAAGCATATTAAATAAAATTTTTAAATGGACAAACTGTGACATTTACATTTTACCTCTCACAGTCTGTATTTAAATGTTAGTAGCCTATCAAAAACTCTTTGTGTAGTAAAATTGTAAAAATTATGATAAAATTTCCTTAGAAAATGAAATTTTTAAGCAAAATTAGGAATCAAAACTTTATTGAAAATACCCTGCTTACACTCGATGGTTGAAAAGTAGTCAAATCACAATTGATAATGATTCCAAAGAATCTTTGAATAAATGTATTCTTCTTATCAAAAAGAAGACTTTTTAGAGAGACAGTTGCAGAGAAACCCCAAAAAATGATTCATCGCACTAAGGTAAATAATTTAAAGCCTGTTTTCTAAAAAAGTAATAGATTGTAGAAAGAGATCAAATACAATCTACAGTAATCAAGATAGTTCTGAAGACAATGTTTTAATAAAGCTTTTCTATCTTAACATCTAAGGTTTAAAGGGAATTTAAACTGGTTTCTGTGCACGAAGTGGAGTTCTTAATTGTGAATGGATATAAGGTTTGCAAATGCTTACTGTAGAAAAAATTAGATGCATGGTGGAGTATTTCTATTTGTAAAGAGGATCTACACCCCGACCATAATAGACCTGGATTGCTTTGAATGGACCTTCTATTCAAGGTGACCACAGTGGTTATTGAGGAACTTTAATTAATTAGGGCATGTGTCTACATCCTATGCAATGTTTTTCTATATAAACTGGTATTGTTGTTAACTAGCTTGGATAAATATAATATAAATGTTGTTATGACTGGGAATGTAAACTCTGATTTTTGATGCGAAAACAAAATAAAAATACTGTTAAAAGATTTCCTTATCAACTTCAGCTGTCTACTGAAAATCTAAGGCATAATTGACTGGACATCTTACTTACAAATGGGAAATTAAGAGCAGAAGATTGTTTTTTTTTTCAAATTTTGGGAATTGTTACTCTCATTGTTCTGTCAAAATGGTAGAAAACAGTGACTGTAAAAAGTCAAAATAATTTAAGGACAAAGTAAACAGTTAACTAAATAAAAGTAAAGCTAACTAATGAAACAAACTTACTTTTTCTGTACAAATTTCTTGAAAGCCTTTTTGCTACTACCGTTTCTTCTTCCTCTAAGTTTTGAGTTTTATTTTTCTGTAACATAATAAACTTTTATATAAATAAAAAAACAACCACATTCAACTAAACCTTTCTAACAAATTCAAAATGGATTGTATCTGTGTTTCTGAAATATTAACTATCAAACATACTAACTACTTTCAGTGGCGCACCGAGGATTTGGCTTGGGGGGGGGGGGGGGGGGGACTAAGCTCAGCTCAGAGTATATATTCAATAAAATCTAAATGGATGGGTGTTTAACGACACGGCACCAGCCACGCCAAACCAGGTTATACGGAGGGCTCTGTCAACGGGCACTCGCGCCGCAGCTGCCAGAGAAGCTACAGTAGTCAGCAGTATCGACTTTGTCTTGGTTCTAGTAGTTATTGTGTACTTCAAAGTGGCAAAATGTTTGACACGGAAACATTTATTTACGCTATCTAATAGCAACCACCTCTATCTATCTATCTATTAATTTGAAAAGATTTTTTGTAATCCGAGTGAGATCTCGAGTTTTACTGGACCGATATACACGCAATTAATTGGTACTAAATTAAAGGTAATTGTCTGTATATTTGCCCATTTTGCTTGGATTTCAGTTATTACCCCACTAAATTTTCTAAAAACGGAAATTAAAATCTCTTATGACAATTTAACAAGGGGTAAAATTTTAAGCCTATTCCGAGTGATATCTGGAGTTCTATTGGACCGATTGACATGCGGTTTATGTTAAATGAAAGGTAATTAACTCTATATTTACCCACTTGCCTGAAAATTTTACTATTCCTTCATTTAATATTGAAAATTGAATTTAAAATATTTTCTATTCATTAACATTGTATTTACTGATCAACTGAATATAATAGCACAGACCAGCTGATTATAACAGTTCATTTTTCATTATCATCTGGAGTTCTATTGGACATAACACAATCATGTTTCATTATAATAACATGTGGTTTGTTTATGTTGTAATTTACTTTATTGAAGTAGGTTATGTTTCATTTTGCTGTTGCTTAATTAAGTTTTTCTGTTTATAGTTCAATAGTTATGAAGGTGAAACGTACAATTGGTGATGGAAATAGTCTTTTTAGATGTGTTTCTTACTTTTTATATGGGACTCAATCATTCAAATTAAACGAAATTTACTTAATTAAATCAATCTATTGTTAAATCAGGTCACTAGGCCTCCTAACTAGCAAAATATTCGCACGGGTCAGCTAGTATGAAGTTAATTAAAAGGATTATAGCAATAAACAATTGAAACATTAAGTGAAACTGTCCTGTTAAAGCTACGGCTATACTTATACAAGCCGAGCGGAGTGGAATTTATTCAGAGGTATTCTCTATGTGTATTTAAATAGAATTGGCTATATCTACACGAGCCGAGTCGACCCACGCGGAGCCAAATTTTTCCATGCTCTGTGAGCATACCGGAACAGGTCGACTCGGCTTCTCTCCGCGCTGGTCAGGTAGATATAGCCACAGGTCCCGACCAGAAAGAACGTTCTGTCTCTTTCCACTGTTCTTCCATGATGATTTTGCAATTCACAGTAGTTGTGACAGTAGTAGCAGGAAATCCAGACTAATTGACGGTGAGTGAGGTGGAATGCGGGGCACATGTCGGAACGGTGTGGGCTGTTAGATTTAGCCACTACTAAGGATTTCCTCGACGAACCGGGTCGGTTCGTGTAAGTATAGCCAAAGCTTGATACACGATTTGAAAGCACTGGGTGTGTACCCCATTATCTAACCTTTCTCATAAACAATTCCTCATATGTTTCTATTATTTGTAATACACCTAGACAGCCTAACTAAATGGTGTCCATTTTGGAAGTGATGGACGCGTTGTTGACAACGCCTCAAAAACACGGTGTGTAACAAGGGAACCCCGTTGTCGACGCGTTATCAACGTCCCATACAACTTGGGAATACACTCGGTTTTCGGCGTTATCAACACGGCGCTAAGCGCTCGTATACCATCAACTCATGAACCAGACCGCCAGGACTCAAACATCAATGTTAGAAAATCATGATTGCGGAGGGAAGGAATCATATTTATTTTAAAAAAAAGAATGATTATTTTTTTTGTGATCACATCACGAATTTAATCGTAAATGTAGTTTTTAATTGAATATCGACTACGTATTCAACAATCGATTAGTTTTAATAAAATCCACATTATTAAAAAGACCTTCTAAGAGAGGACCAGTTTCAATCGTCGCCCCCCTCCCCCCTATCGGTGCCCCACTGATTATTTTAACATGCCATGAAAGCAATATCTCATTGATTACAATTAGAGAAAATATTGTAAATTGTAATCAATTATTACCTAATACTAGCCGAAAAACTAAGGCTTTTGAGAAGATTTCTTCCAACAGAATAATCATAAAAATAAATTTATTTGATATTTCTATTGACAACATTTATAATTTCTAGTAAAATATATATATACAAATTTGAAAATACATTTAAAAATATTTTGAATCCTGGATTTTTAACCCTTAATTAATACAATACGTCTGACACACTGTGAGGTATTTTTTTTCTCCCTTATCTCCCTCACTACACAACCTGTGGTATCCAGCCTCAGGCTCCCTTCATACCTAGAGGCAGTTATTCAGTGGTGTAAGTTGAAGAGCCAAGGTCATTGCCAGTCGTGAGTTATTAGCGCGTTGCGGTAAATCAGGCCTCCTGTATTAGTTACGTAATATATAGCACAGTTCGACAGACCGTTTGTATTGTTTATGAAATTATTTTGCAGTCACTCAAGACGAACTGTGTAACTTTCTTAAACCATTTTGTGTTTATAACGTGAAGTAAAAATGTTATTTTAAACAACTGATGAAGAAGCTGAATCATTTGGAAATGGTATTTTTGAAGTAGTCGCATATATGGAATTGTCACATGAGAAGGGGGGTAATTTTCCTGAGAACTTCACATCTTCACGTTCCCACGGAAAAGATCATTTAGCGGTATCCACACTATAAAATTTCTAGCTTTTAAAAACGTCAAAGTTGCTGACCAAGCACCACATAGAGTGGCACACCTTCCTACATACTGATACTAATAAATCAAAATTCACTATTAAATAACAAAATAATACTGCCACAAATAAGCAACGTCTCTTTCAATTAGTCACATTTGCTGCATCAGTCTGTGCATAGAAACAGGCTGTTGTGAATAGTGGTTGCAACACTTTCTATGAGTACAAGAAACTTTTACAATGGTGGTAGCGAACGTGTTAAGAATTTTGTAGACACATTTTGTATTTAGTAAGGTTTCATATAAAAGTAAGTTTGATTTCAACAAATTTTATAGTAAATATTTTTTATTTTCATGTTTGCTATTTTTTACTACTTAAAATCTAGCTTAGATGTGTCAAAAATGTGTTTTTTTTTCCATTTTTCGATAAGGTACATTGAAAGTTAAAAAATAATGTAGTGTATGGAGTTGCAAATGTTTCACTAACTATATTTCAAAATATGAGTATGAAATGGTTTTTCAAAACTTTAAACAATAATTATTTTAGTAAAAATAAAAACCATTTTCAGAAATGTACTTCTCTATATAAGTAAAATTAAATAAATATTTCAAAGTAATTTTCCTGTAAATATGTTTTGTTTTTTAATAAAATACTACTAACAATAAGCTGTAAAATTAATGTAAAATGATACATTAAAAATTACAAAAGTTTTATATTTTTTAAATTATATATTTAATTAGCAGTCTGTCAGACCCCTTTGTATTAATAGTGTATATCTCCGATCGCTGTAGTAACTAAGCGTTAACTTAAGGGTTACGCTGTTGTGTGAAGGGATTTTCAGCAAAACAAATTTGCTGTATGATATTGAATGAAAGCATTCTGTTTTTCTCCTTGATAGGTTATCATGTAACATCAATTTTCGTGGCAATATGAAATTAATAGAAATGTACGAAGCAGTTGAAAGTGGAATACTTATGCATTTAGTTAACCCTTTCCCCGGTATTCCGTAGGAACTCGTAGTGATTTATTTTTGTCACTCCCCGGGTTTCCGTACTAATCCGTAGTAGTACTTTAAATGTGTATAACTTCGCTATCTATTGGAATATTTTAAAACTAACTTCAGAAAAGTGTTCAGAGAACATTTTACAGTATGTTGTATATCATTTGTTATTTCTTCCTGCTGTTAAGGATTTTAGATCTGTGTTTATAACCATCTGTAGCACAACTTTTGTAAACCAAGAGTCACGTAAAACATGGCTAGACCACAGAGAAGAAAAATACAGAGGAAACATCTAAATGGCGGGATCGTGTGCCCTAGTTGTAGTTCCGATCTAGTCCGGTGGCCGCGCTAGGATGTCCTAATGCATGTTGCGAGAGAGAGAGAGAGAGAGACGAGCGGGGAAGGACGTGATGGTTGAGGGGGAAATGTCCCACTTCTCCGCCTCGTTTAGACTGCAAGTTGGGAATTCAACGTTTACTCTGCTGTTATTTTCTGTATAAGTGTAAATGTAACAGAAAAGCCTATTTTCATTACGGGAAATAATTTCTGTAGAAATTAAGTACAGAATAGTCTATTTACTAAGATAAATTGTTTTATTTGTATTATAATTGAATTCAAACTTATGTTTTTAAATGAGACATACTTTTTGAATAAGTTATAAGCTAATAAAAGATTCTTGAACTAACTTTAACTGAACCGATACAAGTTTTAAACATTTTAAACTTATTAGAGTATGTTTTGTACAAATGTTTATCTAATAATTTAATTCCTGATTTTTATTCACTGACTTACTGAAGTAAGTGCTTGACAGTTTTTTTTATTACAAACATTTTGTGTTCTAAGGTAGCTTTGAAGCTAATTATTTGGAATTACCATCAAAGTTGCAATGTTATTCTTATGGAGATTCGTTTTAATTGTCAAGCTGATGGCATAAACAATTTTTAAATATTCTAATAATAGTTTGTCAGGTTAACCACAGAGCTCCACAGCATTCCCCAGGTAAAAATATAGCTTTATATTACTAATACGCTACATGGAACTTTGTAAACAATAAGGATTTTTTGTTTTAAGATTTACCCCCACATATTATGCACTAGAATGACGCCTACGTGTGCAGATGTGCAAACTGGCTTAAGATTTTCGATAGATGTGAAGTGCGTGGACCGCCCTCAAATGTCCTTTTATAAGGGGAACATTAAGATAGATTTTCTTAAATAGTTGTTAATACATTCAAATGGAGGTAAATAGCAATAACAGCTGTTATAATAACTACTGAAATGGTAACATAATCTGTATAGTACGGGTGTGAAGTCGCACCGATTAAACTAGTATAAAATCATCCACAAATTGTCTGCTACGAGGGAACAACACGTTACTCTTTGAAATTTTATCTTCCAAGAAAGTTAGATATGGATACATATACCTTGAGACAGAATAATATTTTTTCATATATTTTCATAGAACTATATAGGTCTTCTGATTATATGTACATTTTCATTCAGTTTACATTTTGAATGTATACCTATTTTTTTCGTATTGACGGGAGGGAATGCTCTTTAGATTATTTTGTGCTTTCTACTAGGCCTACTTTGAAAATAATATATGCTCATAGTTTACTGTTGAAGGTAATACTATCTTCTACCAATCATTTATCCAACAGTCGATAGTCAATAGATTCATTCTAAAAATACAATTGTATAATGTGCAAATTTGTTATCATCTTTATATTATGAAATGACCAAATTATTATGTTTAAGTAGAGTAGGTTACAGTATTTTTTATAGACTATGAATTACAGTAATTGTAAACCATTTTATCATTCCTACCAAGAGATTAAACACGTTCAACTGCATCATATTTTCTTTTATAATCCTGTGTACTAAAAATATCATTTCCCGCAACTATTATAAGGATTTGAGAGTTTTAATTAAAGTATAATTAAAAAATATATTGCTTCACTTTGATAATCCATTTAACTTATTTTGTACTATTGTTCAAGTGTTTTACATTTATTGCTACATGACAATCAAATACAGAACATGTTTGTGACAAGTTTCCTTTACAATTACTTATTGTAGCAGCGGAGACAGCCAGGGAGTCAGGCGAGTGTCGCGCGGTGCTGGAGGGGACGAGGGGCTAGCCGCAGGCGGCGAGGGGTGTAGGGGAGGGGCCAGCAACGATGCTGCCCTCTCATGGCGACTCTGGGAACTACAACTGTAGATACCAGTGTCGAGTGTTAGACACCCAATTCGCGCACGCTTAGATGTTTCCTCTGTATTTTTCTTCTCTGTGGCTAGACTGAATTTAAAAAACATGGTTAATTTTTTGATTTATTAAATGTACTTTTGTAGTACTTGAACACAAATAAAACAGACAGTTTATGGCCTAACAAATATAAAGTGTCTCCTAACATTTTTGTAAAAGTTATAACTGTGAGTGAACTTATTTTTCAATTAGTTTTTTATTTGGACTTAAACAAAATTTTCAGTGCTGCATTAGGGAAGTAAATATACATATTTTGTTTATACCAATATAATATTAAGATATGGTAAACATTTCATGTATATTGAATAAGTAGTTAATTAGTTATCGTAGTTAGGACATTAAATGAATATAGGTGACAAATTTGGCCAATTAAGAGGTCTGGTATGAGGCACTTTGTGTCAATTATGAATACCGGGGAAAGGGTTAACATGGACATTAAAATCTATTCCAATACATAA
>JAGFPH010000339.1:568867-585834 GCA_018207615.1 Philaenus spumarius | reverse complement strand
GCAAAATACTGTGACTAAACAGTTTAGGTAAGTCCTCTAGTTTTTTTAAATTTTAATTATATAAAGTGATAATACGACAAAATATTATTTCTCAAATGAGGCAACCTTTACTATCTAGTTACCTTGATTTATACACACCTTAATTAGTACAATAACCTATTGTTCGATTTGGCAACGTTGATTAATTTCCATTTTAAAAACGCAGTTAAACGGTAGTTCCTATTGTTTGATGCATTTGTTTACGTAATTATGTTTGTTACATTATTTTCACATTTTCTTGCTTCGTGGATACTTTTGGGGTTCATATTGTTTAGTTTATTTAATTCTTACATGTTTGGTGTATGTGAAGTGATTTATTTTGTTATAATTACGTCAAATATCGCGGAAAAGTCGAAACTTAACCTACCGGTATACAATTTCAAGTTTTATTTCTTTCATAACTCCTACAAATATTATTTGCCGGGCAAATTTTTGTTGTTTCTACCATCAGTTAGGTGTGTTCTTTCATGTTATATCAAATTCCCTTAGAAATTGATTGACAAGTTAAAGTAAATTTTTACCAAAAAAGGTGTTGAACTTAAGTCTGCAAACAAATCAACTGAAGGTCGTAAAGTAAATTTACCCCAACAATTCTACCAATTACATTATTTTGTAAAACAGAATTGCATCCCCTAAAAAATAGCCTGAACTAGGTAGGGTGGCAAAAGATGTAGCCTATACTGTTATGTCGCCAGTGGTGTAACTAACCTGACAGTCCATTTAAATAATTTGATTCGACTCAATTTAGCTGCCAATTTACATCCTATTTTTATACTCATAAGAATATCAATATAGGTTAGCCCTATGTACTTTAAAAAGATAGATAATTATTATTTAATTTAACAATAAAAGAAGTATCCATAAAAGTACATAACTAATAGCCTAGATTCTCTATCACACAGGTAGAATACAGACTCAAGGCTAATAAATAGGCCTAGCCTTTTATTTAGGGGTGTAAATTTACTGTAAGATCCTCGGCTGGTATTTTTGCAGACGAAGACCTTGTTTTACATTCTAGGCTACTGGTAAATGTAGAATACAAGTTAACATTCTGTGGCGAAAATTTACTATACAAACCTACGCCAACAGAAATGCAAGAATAAAAATGCCTGAAGTTCTAACTTATAGTCTTTAGTCACAGTATGTTTACCTGTAGGCCTACTAAACACTTAACAGTAGAATGCAAAACAACTTTGTCGTCTTCAAAAATATCAGCTGAGGGTCGTACAGTAAATTTTTGCACATTCTGTGATTAAAGACCATAAGTTAAAACTTCAGGCTATTATTTTTGTATTCTTGAATTTCTGTTGGCATAGGGTCGTATATATAGTAGATTTGAGATGCATGCTCCATCCTACATTTTTACCCACACTTCAGTATAAATAATAGGTCTACAGCTTAAAAGATTAATTCAGCTATTTTAGCTACTGCCAAAATTAAATAAGTATACTAGATATAAGTATGTCAATAACATTTACCTAAAATGGTCACTACAAAGTTTATTTTTATTACTCAGCTTTAACCTAAACTGGTAAAGAATGAACTCAAACTGTCACCTGGTCTTACCGCAAACCTAAAAAAAAAAATTTAAGTGAGATTTTTGGTCTGTGCTGTTTTTTACCCTTCCTATACATAACTACAAGAGTGAGAAGACCAGCGTTAAGTTTGTAAAATGCCAATTATTATTATTATTACATTGGTTAAACACTTACCTTCACTGAAATTTGCCAAATGAAACAAAAGGAGTCGCGACCAGAGATAATGATACCAAAAGCGACCTCTTGGCAGTGTTACCAACTCCCAAAAATATTTATCCCTAAGCAAACGTCAAAAACCCCTAAAATCGCCACAATTACTAGAAAATCCCCCTAAAAAATTATATTCTGTAAAAAATAATAAATTAACAATAATAAATAAATTTTAATAATAACCTAAATAATATTCTGTAATTTTTTTTAATATTATTTATTTATAAATTATTTAATACTTCAAATACTATTTCGTTTTCTTCTGTTCTGACATTTTGAAATCATACATGATTACATTAAGGGTCGGCTCTAGTAAAACAGAAAACAACCTGCGACTCCCTATAGCGGCGGTAGGTTACGCGGACATTCCTCATCCTAAATCCATTTAAAACCCGCAGTTATTCAAGTAGCGTTTTTAAAAAAATACCAAACTCTTGGGGACAAAATTCTTCATCCGAATGGCTTGGTAATTTTTCGCTATAATTAATAGTTACAACGTAAAAAATATTTAAAATCACCCTATAGCGGCGTTAGGTTACACGGACATTGCTCAGCCTAAATCCATTTAAAACCCGCAATTGTTCAAATAGCGTTTAAAAAATACCAAACTCTTGGGGACAAAATTCTTCAGGCGAATGGCTTGGTAGTTTTTCGCTATAATTAATAGTGACAACATAAAAAAATATTAAAAATCAATGTTTTAAATTGTTAATAAATATTAAACAAAATATTTTTCTTAATTTTTAAAAAGCCATTTGCATGCATATTGACCATAGCTTTAAAATGACATATCGTTTATAATTTTCCGATCAAAAATAAAGGAAAATTTGGATTTTAATTTAACATTGGTCTTATGGAGTGTCAGCCAACATGGCCGACAGCTAGAGCCGACCCATTTCGATGCAACGTGAATCGGACCATCATCATACTTTGTAGCATTTCAATATATAGTCTATTCCGCAACTTATTTTTGACAATACGCATCTTATTTTTGATTGAGAATGCGCGATCCACACTTGCGTTTGAAATTGCAACCGTCACAAATGCTAATCAGAATTTAAATTAAACAAGTAAACTAGTAAGCAACAATCAACGTATTCGTTTTTCATATAACTCCGCATTCTTAGTAACGAGGAACTGTACTAGAACCTATATATTTTTACACCTTTATTTTTCTCAATAAAAAATGTAATATAAAAAGTTAAATTTAAAAATCCCTAAAAATACCCCTAAAAAAATAAAGCCCCTAAAAAAATCCCATCCCACTTATTTACCCCCTAAATTTGGGGGGAAAACCCCTAAGTTGGGAACACTGCCTCTTGGTAATATTATCTCTGGTCGCGACTCGCGAGTCGGTACTCGGCGTTGCCAATGTCAAAAGCTGATTTTCCCCAAAAGATTTTCCCCGGAATGAAAACTACAATTCCCCGAAAATTTCCCCGGAACTTCTAAGTAGCTGTCCCCAAATTTTCATAGGAAAAATGAACTATTGCAACGACTCTTATGGTAAGACCTAAGGTCGGGAGTAGCAAATGAGCACCAATCATTGTCCCCAGAACACGTTTTGAGGTGTCATTAAAAATTATATACATATATATATATTATGTGATCACTCTCTAGCGGCCGCATTTTAAGTCCAATTTGGTACACACGTTGGTTGTCTACGTCGTGTTCATAAGCCAAATAAATTCAACAACCGGAAACACGTTTTTTGACATAAAGTAACTATTTTTTTTAAATTTTCCTACGAAACTTTAACTTTTTTTTAGAATTTCGTCTAAAAAAATAAATGTAGGATATTATTCTGCACATTTTATGCAGGCTTGCTTAGTTCCCCAAAATCTATCAAAACGAAAATTACCATAAAAGTACTCGCTTCAAATCCATGTGGTGGATTTTATCGTGGGGGAATCTTCTGATCCGAGGCCAAAGACCGAGTTTGTACGCTGCGAGCGAAGCGAAGGTTATAACCCGACGCCGCAAGGTCGAGGTGCAAACTAACAAGCGTGTTTTTCCGCTGCGAATGGAACGAAGGAGTAGGTGAGTCGACGCTGGAGGCTTAGGTGCAAACAAATTCTACTAATATATTTCGTACACCGAGGCAGCTATTCAGCATCATCTTGAGTAGACCAACTTCCCAAATTGTAGGTTGAAACCCTAAAACATAGGCCCATAAACTTAATTTTGGAAATTTGATCAACTCATGTCAGCGGTTCAGCTGCGTGGTCGAATTATTTACAACTAATGTTGGCGATAGTTCGATAGCACTATCGATAGTCATCACTATCGGAAAGTCTATCAATAGTCATTAAGCTATCGATGACATTGATTTTGAAAAAGTTTCGACCACAAGTAATTTAAGTAAGTAAATAATATAGTTAAAGAAAGAAGAATTTAAGAAAAATAATTTTTGAATAATATTGTTTTAAAAACTTAAAACATACCGGTATATAATTATTTATTATTGAAAAAGAAAATTTGTTAAATATTAGTTTAATTTAAAAGGAGAAATATTTTTACGTAATGCACTAGGAAAGACATCTCAAAATAATTCAATTTAATTAGAAAAAAGAAGGTTGTTAAACATGGCTTATTAATACTTATTAAACAAAATAAAGTACAGGTGAGTATAATGGAATTTAACTATGAATCCATAAATTTTATTTGGAAGTTGGAACTCATCGATCAATTTACTAATTACTGAATTCATTGGTAAAATAATTCATTGCTTTGACCTTAATAAAAATAATTATAATAAAATTATTTTTTTTCATAATTTATCCCCCTTTTCCAACCATCATTCTAAATAGGGAGAACAGTGGCCTAATTTATTGCTGTTATTTATATACACATAACTAGCAAGGTTGTGTAGTAAGTTACCTACAAACAAAAAATATACATCTACTGTATAAGAAAACTTTATTTTCAAAAGGCTAAAATTGTACGAACAAGAACTAAATCAGTTCGTGAACATTACAATCATTACATTACTACTAAGGGAGACCCCTGCGTGTTCTGCACGCTAACCCCCGTCCCCCCCAACACCCTGTTGGGACCCGGTGTGCGCCGTTGGAACCCAAGGCTCAGGTCTACACTTTAATAAAAACCTAACCTAAAAATTAGAAATACTAATAATTGATTTAAAATTTGAAATAAACTGTTAATGGAAATATTAGAGACTACAGCTGATTACTGAATCAACAATAAACATTATTTATTTGGGTTCAGTCTAGGCCTAATTTAAAATATATAGATAGTTGTTGCCCGTCGATACTCGGCGGATACTGCTCCATTCATGGTGAGTGGAGCGCTAGGCAGATGGTTCGAAACATGTATAAAATGTACTTTTTAAAATGCAATTTACTTCCAAATATTTTTCTTGTAGCAAAGTTAAAGAAGAACAAATGAATTCGAGAATCAGTGAATTTAACTAATATTTTATACACGTACATAATTTAATTTTTTGGGATATCAATACATATAAGAAAGAAAGGAGAAAAAACCATTACCTTGCATAAGTAATACAGTTGCCAACTATAATGAAAAACATTGTATTTTCCTTTATAAATAAACTGCCCAAAGGTTTTTCCTCACGGCTTTAAATATATAGATAGTTTCTAATTATATATACAAAAATAATATACAGTAATGAAAATATTTATCTATTTAGTTATTTATTAATGTAATTATTTATATACATACTTTTTACTTTCTCCCCCTATACCATAGTATATGGAGAAAGTATTGTATTCGTCAAAATTTTCGAGTTTGAGTTTTTGGTGGAAATATCCGTTTTGGGTCCCCCTGAACCTAAAAAAGTGGTTTTCGGAGTGATGTCTGTGTGTGTGTCTGTGTGGATGTTATCAGACCTAGAGCCTAAACCAGTTGTCCGATTTTTATGAAATTTGGTATGGCGGTACTAATTCACGGTATCTAAAGGCGTTTTTTTCATTTTTGTGAATTTTTTATTTTTAAGGGTAATTTTCCCATAAAATAACGGAAAAATTAACTTTTCTCAAAAACGGCTCTAACGATTTTGATTAAAATTTTATAGTTTATTAGTATAAAATTTATAGGACCTAGTTTATAGGACCTAAAGTACTATAAACTGTAAAATTTTAATCAAAATCGTTCGAGCCGTTTTTGAGAAAAGTTGATTTTTCCATTATTTTATGGATTTTTATGGGAAAATGACTGTTAAAAATAAAAAAATCACAATAAATTGGTAATAGTATTTTTTTATTAAGTTTCTATAATGAGGGAGAAAGTATGTGTCAGTTTTCTGATACCGTTTATTTTGTTTACACATTTAATTTTAAGTTTCATTTAAATTTTTTAATTGAATGATGTACTTAAATTATTTTCCTTTTACAGAATATGGTTGTAACTTCAAATAAACTCTCCAATATGTTTTTGCTTTGTACGTCCAATGTTGGATTGTTAAAATATTTATGCTTTTAAACTAAAATCTGTTAATTTATGTAAAATATAATGTCCATTAAATCAATAATAAATAAATATTTACAAAAACCTTTTAAAGAACTTCCTCAAAAACAATATTTGCTGTTATGTCACTTTTTGGCACAATTTGAATTTTTAGATCATTAAAAGAACGGACTCGAGACATAGCAACATACAATTGTCCATGGCTAAAAACAGGCTGTGGTATATAAATCCCTACTCGATCTAATGTTACTTGGAAAATCTTACTTCATTGCAAGCTGGTAAGTTAAATACAGTCAGGCTGTATCCATGAATTTTAATGTGTCATCTATATCTCGAAGACTCATCTGATATGCTATCTCTTTTTTCACTATGCAGACTATAATTTTCGCTCATGAAATCTTTAAAACTTTCCCACAACTGCTGTACATTAGATGGTCATTGAAACACACAAATGTAAGCAAATAATTGCCTTAATTGTGATGGCATTTGAAGAAATGGCGCCTCTAGAAGACAATGATGCCACTCATTATCATCTTGTAGTAACCCTCTTTCAAAAGCTGCTTCCTTAAAAGAGGGATACTCTTTACCATTGTAGGATTTGAGATCATTAAAGCTTGTGGCACCTGCTACGTGTAGAAGTAGTATTCGAAGATGATATCGCTCACTTTGCAAAGGAGATACGTTATACATTCTTCCTATGATTTTAGTACGCCTTAACCGTTTTTTCCAAATTCGCTTATTTTTGTGCTAACAATAATAAATAGGTGTTTCTGGGTAAATATATGGAGACTTGTTCTCAGCGTCTTTGTTTACATTAAACCATCCCATCAGTTCTGTGTTTTTAAAGTTCTGCTCGAAGAAGAGCTTCGGTGGTTTTATTATCATGGAAGTAAATTTGCTGTTCGTTTGATAAATTGAACTGGCAGTCTTACTATGCAATGCGATTGTTTATGCATTGGGAATGAAAATAGCCTGTAAGCAGCTTCGCTTGAACTTACATATCTAGTGTTTAAATAAGAGGTCACTTCGTCTGTACCATCAGCTGCAACGATCTGTACGCTTGCACAATCATGGCCTTTATAGACATATTTACGAATGTACTTAATGCTTTGAACGGTAGTACAAACTTCAACGTTAATGTGTGCTTCAAAATAGAGTAATAAAAACGTGTTATAAGGCACAATAAAACGACTATCCACTTCCACGTTGTGACCTTTAACATTCTTCATAATAGTTTTTCCATCGTCTCTTCTTCTATGTAATGGAAATCCATTGAAGTTGTCAATTGTTTCTGGCACAAAATGTTTTGGAAAGTTGTTTTTACATTTACTATCAGTCATAAAAATAGAGTTTTTATTGAGAACACCGCAAGGGCCATGGACCTAATGACACTTTACCAAATCATATAATTTTTCATTTTTTGAGTCAGGAATTTCTGCACACACTATTTTGTCAATGTCTGCTGCTTCTCGGGGTTTGCATTTATCTTTCAGACATAGCAGTAAATGTATTTGCAGTAACCTCTCTTTTGGAATTCTACAGTGTAAAGAAACGTTTTTACCTCTCCAAAAATGTTATCTTTGTTTATTAGTCGTAAGAGCTCCTTGACTTTTTGTTAAAATACTCTTCTAATCAGGGCGATTATTAGGAATTTCAAATTCTAGTAAGTTTTCAGTTATATCTGACCAAGAAGAGTTGCAAGTGAAAGTAAGAAAAATGTCTGGTTTGCCAAACTTTCTAACCATGGCCATAGCATCTTGGTAGTTTTGGGCCATATTTCTTGGACTACCATTGAAAGAACTCGGTAGTATAACTATTCTTCCAGCTTTGAGATTTTCCTCCCCTGCTCTGACATGTAAGGCATCGGACAGTCCGGCATAGGTATCCACTCTTAATTTAACTGTTGATTACTTATGAATTTTAAAAGGTCCCATTCAATACGGCAATTATGATCCACTATTAGTTGTTGAGATAGTTTTCCCATATTGATTATTGGGTTAAATGTACCATGGAGTCCTCGAACCATAGGCATATAGGAAACATACTCCTTCACAGATATATTTTGGCGGATGTTAGTTTTTCTCTCGCCTCCATCTGGCATTGAAATGTTCCAACCACATAGCAAAATCAAAACATAAGACATTGGATCACAATGCATGCTGTCACAGTCAATGTTTTTCAATCCACCATCTTTTGCATAAACCGTAATGTGCCGGTGTGAAGGAGGAGCCCCATCACTTGACTCGAAAACAGCAGCTACTTCAGAGCATGTTGGGTCGTTATAACGCCTGGGATCTGATTGAGGCTACTGTAGTGATAAAAATGCATGACTAAATTTAGGGGTTGACGATTTTCATTCTTAGCCACTTCATTTTCTTCAATAATCTTTTTCATGCATCATTTTATAGCTTTTTGCATAAGGATCTTTTTCTCTTAATATGTAACTTAGTTGATTCAGCAATTAATTCCTCTTTTAAATTAGCGTTACTTTTATTTTCTAGTCTTATTGTGTTTGCCTCAGAAAAATCTAGAATATGTAATTGTCCATATGATGGTAAGGTCCAAAACTGGATGGTAATTATTGTATATTGGCTCCAAAAGAAACAAATGATAAATACCTGTTATATACTGACAAATGTTTTCTCTAAAATGTTTAGCAAGGTAACTGCAACCTGTTGCTAGTTCTTTGATTTCATCTAGAATAACAAATTCAGGCAATTTAAATTTGTTGTTGCTACAACACAGGGAAAAATGGCCAGCTGTGGTTTGTTCTCGAAAAATGTAAAATGCTCCACAGAATCTACATTTGTTGTTAAATGATCCAAGATGGAACAGTTTTACACTCAAATTAGTTGAACTGTAAATTTCGTTACCATTTTGATGTTCACCTTCATTTGACTTATTTTGTTTTGCTTTCCTGTTGACAGCAGTTACTCTCTGAAATGTTTTATTTCCAGCTTCAGTCCGATCTGTCATAGTTTTCTTTTTCCTTTCCTTTTTATTGTATGTCGTTTGATTTTCTTCATTAACAATAATATTTGGATCTTTTTGGACTTTTACTAATTTGGTAGGTTCTGTTATGGCTTTTCTATTATTTTTTTAAATTACAGCCTCAATTTTTCCCATGGGAGTTTTCCTTTTCCGTCTACTTTTGTTGCTTACAACTAAATAATTTGGATGGTTTTGGGATTGTAATAATGTGGTAGAGTGTATAGTTTTTCTTATAAAATGTTTGTATTGGCTTCAATTTTCCCAGTGAGGGTTTTTCTTTTCCGCCTATTATTGTTGCTTTCTGTTTGTTCAGTTTTTTAATTTTTGTTGGATATCATCAAATTTTTCTGTTTAGCTGAAATATTTAGATGGTTCTCCTGATAAGGTAGGTTTTGGTATGTTTTTTCTACAGTTGTTTTTGTTACAAATTCTAAGACATGGTCGGCATTCCCCGTGAATATTAAATTATGAATGTTCATGCCTGAACCACATAAACATTAATTTGGTCATTGACGTGCACTCTAAATGTGTTTTGATGGTAAATTGAGCTAATGGCATGCAGTTCTGCATGACCGCCATATTCACCATCTAGGTACATTATATTATGGTAATCATTTTGACATGTTATTAGTACTCTATAAGACGTATCCACAACAATAAAATGTTTGTATTGTTCCCAGTGTTGCAATATGTAGCAAACAACTTTGCTTCTTATAATGATGGTTTTGATTTCTAAATAGTAATTATGATACTGCACGGAACAGGCAATTCCCATCGCCTATAATGGGCACAATCTTTTTCTCAATGGTAGATGTAATTTTTTTAAATGAAACAAATCAATGAATTAGGCTTTAAACTACTTACACTACTTCTTCCTGAAAATATTTGACTAAAACACTTGAATTCCAAGCAAGTTAAACACTTAAATTGTGATGTACTCAGCGTCACTATTTCTGAAATTGGTGAAAGATAAATGTTTACTGTATTTACTGTATCGAACAATTGACTGTACTTGCTGAGTGGAAAAAATCTATTTATTTAGATTAATTATCACCAACTATAAAACTGTATAGTTTAAATAATTTGATCAGCTGTTTTACATAATTAAGTTACTTTAGGTATAGTACTAAACAATTTAACAATCAAAACTTATTTATTTTTTAATTCACCTGGTACTATAAAACTGTATAGTTTAAATAATATAAAATTGAATTATTTTTTTTTAAATTTATTGGTTAATAGATAATAATTGTATACATTTTTTAGGTACTGGGCATGATAAACCAAATGCTTCTTGAGCGTTTGCTCTTTTTCTGTTGCTAACAACAAATAGCTTTCTGTCTAAACAAAATACCTTGTTTCTTTACAATCAGCTGATCAAAGAACTGTAAAGTAAAATTATTGCAAAAGTTTGGAAATGTAGATTTTTTTTATTTAAGAAATTAAGATGACTTGTAGTAAGATCCCGTGAAAAATCACGGCATGGCAGATCAATCACATATATTATTTCTCAAGGCCATTTTTTTGTCGGTAAGCCATAACTTCCTTAATACATCATCAAATTACATGAAAGAGGCATCATTTTAAAGCTTTCCTTAACCGCTACACCGGGAAAATATACAAAATACAATTATACGAAAAAATACAAAAAAAGGAAATAAAGAATCCGAAAGTAACAGTGATGTAAGATCAAGTAAGTTTTAGGGATATTTTCCTGGCGTTGGCAACACTGATGATAGCAATACCCAGCTTGAGAGCTGCCGTTACGCCACTATATTGCTATTTTTAATTAATTGTATATTTAGTATCGTATAGTATACGCACTATACGATACTAAATATACGGTGAGTACTTTAATTAAGTGGGATTTAAGTAAGTTAGAATGCGAATGCTTCGCACGGGTCAGCTAGTTTTATATACATGAGACAAACTATAACTTTGTTATACGGTAGTGAGTTAAACTGTAGGCCTATTTGTAAAATGATGTATTTATGTAGACATCAATTATATATCAAGAACTCTGTTTGTTATAGTGAGTTTATCCTGTAGGCCTATTTAAAACTGCAGGCCTATTTGTAAAATGTTGTATTTATATGTAGTCCTTAATTATATATCAAGAACTTTGTTTGTTATAGTGAGTTTTTAATGGTATCTGTAGGACTATTTAAAACTGTAGGCCTATTTGTAAAATGTTGCATTTATGTAGGCCTTAGTCATATATATCAAGAACTTTGTTTTTTTAGTGAGTTTTTAAAGGTATCCTATAGGCCTATTTAAAACTGTAGGCCTATTTGTAAAATGTTGTATTTATGTAGGCTTTAAATATATATCAAGAACTTTGTTTGTTATTGTGAGTTTTTAATGGTATACCGTAGGCCTATTTGTAAAATGTAGTATTTATGCATGCCTTAATTATATATTAATAACTTTGTTTGTTATAGTGTGTTTTTAAAGGTATCTTATAGTCCTATTTAAAATTGTAGTCCTATTTGTAAAATATTGTATTTATGTATGCCTTAATTATATACCAAGATAAAGATACAAATGTTATCTTTTAATTGTTTTTTATTTTATATTAATTATCAAATGATTTAGAAGTTATTAATATTATAGTAAAGAAATTAATACTTGAATATATTTATATACCGGTATGTTATATGAAGATCTACGTATATTTCCGAAGTTAAATGAATGGGTTTCTTCTTTAAATTTGTATAAATTATTAAATTCATTGATGATAAAAGGGTGTATTTATATTCACTTTATAACCTCAAAGCAAATCTTATAAGGTATAGTTAAAAACAATAAAAATTCAGAAGAATTACATTATTGATGAATTGTAATTGTTAACATAACCCCAAAGTACAATCTATGCTAGGTTTTGTACAGGTGATGGGTGAAATCAGCTGTTATATGAGCGTTTGCTCTTCTTCTGTTGTTAGACAAAATACCTTGTTTCTTTACAATCAGCTGATTGAAGAATTGTAAAATAATTGCAAATATTGAATTTTTTAATTTAAGGAATTAAGATGACGTAAAAGTAAATAAAGCCTGTTAATATAGAAAAGTATTGCTGTTATTTGGTATAAACTGAATGTAAATCGGTTCAGTGAAGGTCTCAGGCAAACTGTCCAAAGGATTTAAAAAGTTTACTTTCCCCCCCATGTTAAATCTCCATAAGAATGTTCATTTTTCATTTTTTACCCATATAACGTAAATATTTTCAAAATACAAATATAACCTGCTAATATTGGACTGAAAACCTTTGTTCTGGTATAACTCGCATGTAAATCGGTCCAGTGGAAGTTTCAGACAAACTGTCCAAAGGATTGAAACAGTTGACTTTTTCTCCCATGTTAAATCTCCATAAGAAAAGTTTATTTTTCATTTTTGACCCATTTAAAGTAAATATTTTCAAAATACAAATAAAATCTGCTAATATAGGACCGAAAACCTTTGTTTTGGTAAAACCTGCATGTAAATCGGGCCAGTAGAAGTCTCAGACGAACTGTCCAAATGTTTATTCCTTACGGCTTTAAATATATGGATTCTACATGTGTCTAGCTCCTAGAGAGCGTAGAGAATAAAGTAGAGACAGTACTCAGTACTCAGCAGATCAGATAGTCTGTTCAAGTGCCTAGAAAGTGATGAAAGTACGTCGTTTCATCTTTTTCTTAATTAATTGTTTGTGATTATAAATAGAAAAATATAAATAAAAATAGTAAATATTGGAAAATTAAAAAATTATATAAAATCCCCAAAAAATTACACGGAAAATGTGTAATTCCACGGAAATTCTCCTGAATTATTAACTCCCCGGATGAGGGTTCAATTCTCCGGATTCCGGGAAATTCCCGGAAATTGGCAACGCTGTCGGTACTGGTACTTTAGTAGAGGTACAGTTGAGTATGCATGAAAAGAGTCAGAGAATTTGACTTTTGATTTTAGTAATAGCATCGAAGAAACAACACTATAAGAAGCGAAAGCCCCATGTTATCAGAGGTAACACTTTTCAATAGTCGAAAATGCATAGTTGGCGTCGAGACCAACAGATACCGCCAGCAGCATCGCCGCACGGACTGTACCTTCTTTATAGGGACTGTACATTACATGCCCGCCCCAATGATTACAAAGTATAAAACCTAGATAGGCCATGGGCACTAACAAGCAATACAGCAGCTGAAGCCAACTCCGCCATCTTGGTGGGGGCCAAAAGCGTGAAAAGCAGCATTTATACGGACAAAATTTTAATGCGCGCTTTTCAAATACACTGTCGTTTGACCAACTTACAATGAAGTTAAAATTTCGAAATTTCGCATGCAGACAAAACATTATTGTTGGACAGTGCAATTTAAAGTTATAAAATAATTTTATTACTAATTTACCTTACAAGTTATAGTTAAAACTTATATTATGTGGTTTTTAAATCCGGGTTGTTTTGGTCCGATATGGACTTGGATTCCTCCGTTTGGCACTTCCCACTCTACTCTACCTCTATTGTTTTTATATTATAAAACTTTAATATAGATCAATAAATATATGTCTTCCTTGTTGTAACTTAGATTTTTAGATGTGACTCGTGCCTATGCACAGGCTAAGCCTATGTGGGCACAATTTCCTTGATATTATTATGCATTTATTCTGTATTACATTTAAGGAAATAAAAATAAATTGAATTGAATATACTGGGCTATAGATATAATGCTTCATATTTAACATAATATTCCTCAGTCAACTCAATTTTCCCTAATTTCTCTAACAAAGCCCTATTTTCCTCGTTTTTTTGCCTCTTTCAATGCTGCTTTCTTGGTTCCTACTTTGCTAGTTGTATTAAAACCAGAAAATTCGTGAATGGCAAGTAGAACACTACTGATATGATACCCGTATGCTTCAGAGGCAATGTGACAGCCTAGGTACATTTTTTTGCCAGAAGTTCCAGTTTTAATCCATAAAGCCGAACATTTTATGTCGCAAAATTCTTTCCAAAACCATATACCCAAAACAAACAAATCAGTGTCAGGACTGTGTACGATCACAACTGCGGTTGTGTTGTGGACATGAAACGCTTCTTTGGCGTTAAAAAGAAGTCTAGTATCAGCTTCAACGTGGTTACATTACAGTTTCAGCACTTCATGAATTTCACCTTCAAAAACCCTTCTGTGTACTACTTTCACCGTCGAAAGATCCACCAGAGATAGTAAACAGTTTGCGTTTGGATACTACAACTCTATCTAAGAGGTACGATGAAATGATAATAATTAATAAATAAATGAAAACTTTTTTGTAAAGACTTCAGTCTTTAAGTTGCCTTCGATAATGCCGTAGCTGGCGAAACCTAGGTCGGCACGGCTCAATAAAGATTTGTGAAACATTACAAAAAGTTTTCATTTATTTATTTATAATGGAATTTCACCAAGAACCAACGGTCGTTAGTATAAAAGTGATAATAATTAATTAGCGTTTGTTCTTGGGGGACGCACAAAAATCTTTGCCACTGTTTTGGAACTTTTGTATGAATTCCTTGGATGGAATAACGAAGAGGTTACTTTGACCTTTCTTGTTCACATTGCTTTCTTGAAGGCTTGTCATAAATGTCAAACACCAAGTCCACTTGAATGACTCCTTCTCCTTTCAACACTTTGCATATTCGTTTTAACATGAACTCTCCTAAATCTTATATTGTTTCAAAGCTATTAAGCACTTTAATACGAGTTGATTGCAGTAATGCCATTACGTCAATTAGTTTCGAGAAGGATTCAGCCAGATTATCAGAAACCACACACTTAGTGTCAACCACGATTTCATTCACTAACAGCGATTTTGTCGGTTTCCTTAAGAGTTGGTCAGATGTTGCCAGGGCTGGAGGATACTCTAATAATTCGTGTTGAACAAGGTTTTCTATGCTATACGAGAACTGAGCAGCTAAGAAAAAAATGTGTCAAGTCGTTGTGTTTCACAGTTATTTGTGACTTTATATGTTGAAGTTTCTTGGGAGTACTCATGATTGAAAATGAGTTAACTGTGATGCGTTTAATGGGGGAAAATATTCCCTTGTTACGCTGAACTAGCCGTTCTGTAATGAACTCCCTACATAGGTTCTGGCCTTTTTCTTCAACTCTTAAGAGAAATTCTGAGACTTTGTCATCTGCCACAAGCCCACTAACAGTATTTCGAAGTCCTTAACTAACCGAATTTTGAAAAAGGGTCATCATGATCTCTCATGAACGAAATCAATTTCCCCACATCCTTTTCGTCCCTTTCCTGCCTATTTGAACCCCATTCTGATATGGTGTGTCCCACTCGACACAGAACCCATAAAAAGTCAATCTTTTCATACCTTTCATGCTCAATATTTATTCCTAACCCATCCAACACTAAAATTTTGCTAGCTTCCTCTACTGATATTTTTGAGATAAAACTTTGGATTTTCTGACAACTCATTTGGCAAACATTTTTTCTTACCGTATGGTTAGGTATATCTTTAATACAAATGCGATCATTTTCCGAAAAATCATCTTTATCGGTTTTGGTTTGGTATAAAACCATTGCGGTGATATGGGTGGTGTTTTTCCCGTCAAGAGTCTCCTTATTAAAGTCATCATTGTCCATGGCGCCATGCAAAAAATATCTTCATTTCTTATTATGTTAGAAGGCATTGGCACAAGACCATTTTCACTTTTTGCTAAACTAGCAGCGGCAATATTAGTGTCAATGTTAATGAGTTGTTTATAGCTTATTGCATGGCCCAACCTGTTTAACAACGTTATTAGGTGTTTAGATCTAGTCATATGGTGAACGGTTTCCGACAATGCAATGTGTTTTGGCATCAATCCACCGTTATTTAAAATATGATATATGTCCATAAAAAGTGACATAAGTTTTCTCCTAGTTTGATTTGAGAGCTGGTGACATGGCCTGATAATTTTGTTAAAAAAATATCCCAATGTTTTGGAAAATCAAATGTTTCTAGTTCATGCTTTAAATTTGCTTCGTCACACACATATCCTGGTAAATTAAATTTATAACTTTTAGCTTCATCCCTTAGTGAATCGAGAAAACTATTTACACTTTCTTGGCTCGACACTTTTACCTGTTCTGCAAGATCCTCAACAGGAATGTTTATTTTAAAAACAGTTGCTGATTTAGACTGTCTTTGGGATGGGAAAATAAAATACTTTCTTCATAGTGTTCTGTTAATAATTTCTTCACCGATCTGTTGTCAACAGTAGCGTCAGGATCTAAACAAAGTTGCTTTAACCTCGATGACAAATAAGTCAAAGAAAAACATTTTGATTGCAGTTTCTAAAATTGATAAGTCAAATGCCTTATGTATTGGCGACTCAAAAATACTTGAGTTATCTTGTACAGAAACTAACAATGTACGAAAGTATTATTTTTTACAAATATCATGGTACAAAACATCAGCTGCAAATATATCATTGACTGATGTACACGTACTTATCTCCTAAATACAGAATCTTGATTATGTCTACTAATGTCTAACAGCTTTTTTGCCAGTGGGACTTCCGAAACTCTGAACAAAGTAGGTAGCTACTTTTTTTGGCAAAAAATACATTTAAGCATATCTGTTTTATTTAATAAGCTTCGAGTGGTACATCTACTGTTATCAAGTACGTGCCTATCTGATTTATCATTATTCATAATTAAACCTGTGTCCCGATTTTTTATAAACTTTGACTCATTACGTTTAATGTTATTTTCGCTCGTGTACGTACTGTAACA
>JAGFPH010000339.1:542713-553023 GCA_018207615.1 Philaenus spumarius | reverse complement strand
ACAAACAGTTCTATTTCAATGAGATCTGATGCAAGTGTCAAATAAATGCGATACAAAAGGTTTTAACGAAAATAGATTAGAGTGAGAAAACCATTTAACTAAATAAAATTGAAATTGAACTAAATAAAAAATTTACCTTTTCTACTAGAGCTTGTAGATGGACTGACAGGTGCTACTGTGTCTTCTTCCTCTAAGTTTTGAGCTTCAGCTTTCTGTAATATAAGAAAGTGGTTAAAAATTTGTTTAATAGAAACAAATGTCAAACTTTACCTTTCACTTGATAACAATCACTCAAATGCAAATATTTTTTATCCTGTTCACATTTACAACATAACCATCAGTAAAATAATACATTCCGTTTTAAAAAAAAAATTATTTATTTTTAGTAGTTTACATTCTGAAATACTTTTTGTTCTAACTTTGACTAAATGAAAGCTACATAAAAACTGTGGACAGGGCTCGAACATTATACGGCTCAATGACGTAGTGAACTGACAACATTACAAATTTGTAAAGGCAGCTTGTTACATGTTACTTTGATTAACTTCTTAACGTAGATAGTAAGAAACACCATAACAAATAGTGTTGTCATGAATGAAATTTAATAATTTTATTATATTATTCATTGTATTATTTATTATTATTTTATTAACATAAAATGGATTTCATTAATAAGAAAAGAGAACCTACAAACCAGCACTACATGAACCCATATGTCTGTCAAAGAAAACCAACACATTTTCCCTCACTTTTATGTTATAGGTTTCCTCTAACTCTACTGAATTTTACAAACCTTAAACTGCAATACTTCCAGGAATATAAGCAGAATGGTGTATATTATCTACATTTTTTTTATTATCTTAAATTTTGTTTTATTTTAAAGGCAAAAATAAATTTGATTATCATTGTCTGATACTTTTAATACAAATTTGATCTCTATCGCCTATACTTGGTGAAACTACACTATAATAATAAATAAACAAACCCAAATAAAATGAACCAAAAACGTAATAAATACACTTAAAACTAAATCGAATCTTAAAATTATAAAATTAGTTCTCAATTTTTGTTTTATACGAGCTGTGTTCTAAAAGTAATGGGAATTTTGTAATATTGCAAGTTGTATTTAGACAGAATCGCACGATTTTTTCATTATTGTAATGGTAAACATGTCTGAAAAATATATGTACATTGATAGCCATATCGGATATTTAGTATGTCGTCAGCTGTTTTCAGATGTAACATGTGTTTTGGTACGACCGGCTATTATTAATTTCTTTACAAAATGGTCCTCAGAATTTGAATTAAATTTTGCTATAATGATGGAATAAATGTGTTAGAAATGTTAAATATTGCTTTTAGTGAGTCTGCTATGAGTAAAACGAGGGTTTACGAGTGGTATTAGCATTTCCAAGAAGGCATTGAAGATGTTGAAAATGGCGAGCCCTAGAACAACAAAAAATGGAAACGTGGAAAACGTGAAAGAAATTATGAATGATCGCTGAATTACAATCAGAGTCATAATCGCTGATGATGTTAGCAATTAAATTCGCTTATGCCATGAAATTTTTCTGATGTTTCGGAAATGTTTGGAGGTGGGGTGGGGTGGGGGGAAACAAAATGTGTTCCAAAATTGTTAAATTTAGAACATAAACAGTGGTGAATGGAAGTTGCTCAGGAGTCGCTAAATGAAGTCAACAATGATACAGAACTATTGGAACGTGTTGTAACAAGTGATCAAACATAAAAAGAAAACAAATTGCAATGATGTTGGTTTTAAAATTCTATATGTCAATGAAAAAAGTAGGAAATTAAATTCATTAGAAATGTTAGAGATTATATTATAAAGGCCTTGTACTAAATGATCAGGTAGAATTTATTTGTAACTCGCCTATACTGAAACTACTGTCTGCACTATGACCATAGATCGCCTGCACCATTCCACACCCTTCCCTTTACTTTTGTTTGTTTGCCAAGTAACTGTTCTTTGTTGTAATATTTATATGTCTGTCTTTAATATTTTCCTGAGGCTTTGTTAAGCTGCCTTGTCAATGCTGTTACTGGCAAAACCATGGTAGGAACACTAAATCAAATTTTGTAAAAATTTACTAAATATTGTGTTTGTTTTTTCATGTAGGTAATTATTTAAAGCAGAAAATTGCTTAACACTAGCTTTATATTTACATAATGAAGGTCATACTGTTTCGTCAGTTTGACTGTCACACTTATTTTAACAGAAAACGAGTTGACATGGTGTAATACTCTTTGACTCTGATTGTGCAATTTGTTTTTTGTTAGTGATTATTCAGACATTTGCCATCATTTATATGTTAAAATCAATACAAAAATTTTCGGAAATTTGAATAAACTTCCGTTATCAAGTAGCTAGACTACAGGAACATAAACCTGGAGTCCTAGGCCTATGTGAAAGAAAACTATAATAATAAAACTAAACAAAAACTATACAACAATCTTAAACACCTAATGTGCGCATCTTGCAACTGAGATTGAAAAGTCAAAACAAGATTAAAAATGCACTACAGTACAGTAAATACACACAAGTGAACATAAACACGTGTTGATAGACCACGGCTACAGCAAAGAACCATCAAGGCCTTCCTGTGTGAAAAATGTATGAAACAAGCCTACCCCAGGTCAGGTGTACAAAGCAGTTGGGCAAAGTTTAAATTGACGACTTAAACCTGTATGGAAGCTAGTCTGCCAGGCATTAACCTTAAAAAAGAGGGCCAAACACTAATTCCATTTGAGTTGATGATTGTAAAAAAAAAAATCCTCAATCCTTTCAAAATTTGAAACTCTCCCAGTTTTTTTTACAAATCACACAGTTGTGCATGGGTGTCACGTGAAATATTTAGGGAATGGTACCGTGAAAACTTTATGGCACTCGTAAAAAGTTTTCAAAACAAAAAAAAACCTTGTTATTAGTTAACGTACTACTGACTACGGCATGCTATATATATCTAGATAAAATTATGAAAGTGAATTTAAAATGGGTTCATCAAGATTGTGTTTATATACAAAAATACCTTTATAGGCCTATAATACAGTCACTTGACAAAAACGTTACTAAAACAAAACAAATACACTACCAGTATAAGAAAAGTCTGTTAAATGACTTTATAAGTGGCCCAGAAAATTACAATTAATTCTTTTATACTAATATTATAAAGAAGTAAAGTTTGTTTTTTTGTTTGTATGTAGGGAGTAATCTTTGGAACTACTGAACCAATTGAAAAATTAGTTTTAATAATAAAAAGCTACACTACCCCTGAGTGACATAGGCTATAATTAATTTTGGTAAAAACACTTAAGTCTTAGGTTAGGCCTAGGTCTAGGCCATTCATTACCATAGCAACCAATGGAATAAAATAACAAATAAAACAGCTCTTTTCTCAAATATTTCCATCCAAGCAATTATTTAATTTGATAACTTTTAGGTAACATAGGCTAGAATTAATTTTGATAAAAGCCTTTTTAATTTCAATACTTGTAAATTTAGTCGGAAAAATTCTTAGGTTAGGCCTAGACTGATAAATCATCACATGTATTTACATTTATGACCATAGCAACCAATTGAATAAAATAACAGATAAAACAGCTGATTTCAAACGTTTAAGCAATCTATATATATATTTAAATTTCTATCTTTTAGGTTAGGTTTTTATTAAAGTATAGACCTAAGCCTTGCTGGTTCTTTTAACGTTTATTATAAATATTTAACTGCTTAATTTGATTTGACCATTTAACATTATTTACCATCTTATGTTTATGGTTAGTATTAATCCCTTTATTATAAAGAAAACATAACATGTTTATGTGTATAGATGGTCCCAACGGGGTTGGCATGCGGAGCATGCAGGGGTTTCCGCTAGTCGTAGTAGCAAACGGGTTGGGCTTCTAGGCATGCAGTGATCACCCTTGATATTGGCTAGGATATTATCTATATATATAAAAACCAAATACCACTTACTGACTCCTCACGATTTCTCAAAAACTACTCAACAGATTGGAATGAATTTTAAAAGCACTAGTAAAAATAAAGTTGAATCACCTGCTCAACTTCTCATGTTCAAAACCACTGTAGAGTTTTTGTAAGAGTTGAGATATTGTCTTTCAGAAAAAACCTAATTCCACGTGATCTAGCGATAACATATCTCGAGAAACATGAGAACCTCGATCATATAGGCTATAGACGTTGTTAAACAAGGTAAATCTTATAGACATAATCTAATACATATTAGTCCTGCAGTTGATAGAATGTTGCCTACAAAATTTCCTTCCATGTCTCATGAAAATAATTAAATAAGCCCATTTAATGTGTCTAATACTAATACAAAAATAAGAAAAATTGATATGGACATAAAATCATGGCAACAAATTAGTCCAGAAAATTGGTTTTTAAAAGATCTTGATAAGTATAAAACAAGATATTGTAGAGCAATATAAAACAAATCAAAAGCAGTTGTAGATTAGAAGGTAGATTTTAATTTTGTAAAAAATGTATTTTGTTTTGTAAAAAAAGGAAATTGCTAGAAGATAGATTTTAATTAAAAAGAAGTAAGTTGTAAAAACACCATTATTATCACATATTTGTTTATAAAATGAAATTACCAGAAGATAGTGTTTTAAAAAATGATAAAAAAATATTATTTTCCGTTATTAGGGTAATGTTTTGTTTTAAATCTAAAAACAAAATTATTTATAACAAAAGAGGAAATTGTAATGTAATGAAAACATTGTAATAATAGATCTTGGTTGCTGTGCGCAGTATGGACACGACCAGTGACCTATGTAGACGTTAGCTATTCATTCTCGTAAATGAATCTAATGTTAAATTATTAATGAACATAAACATAACAGGTATCAACTGACAACTAAAGCGAAGAAAACAATATAGTCTTTCTAATAACAGTTTAGGGAGTTGGTCAATTCCTCGAAAACAGAAAGCGCAAGCCGACCTCTTTGTCTCCATTCTTTAATTTTAGACAACTGTGGTCGTCAAACACTCAAAGAATTATATTCTTACTGACCTTTCACTAAAATTGAAGGGATCGGGTAAAAATGGTGTCAATCAAGAATTTAATAAATACATAAATATTTATATTTTAAAAAGGGTATTTACATTGTGTTTTAAGGGTTTTTCTTTGTATATTACAAAACATAAATGCATTTCCTAATCTTGAAATTAGTAAACTAATTTAGTCAAACTTAAAAATTTAAATGTTGGTAAGCACTATATTTCCTGACCCTTTTAATTAGTCGAACATTTTTTTATTATTGTCCGAATTAACCGGATGTCCGGACCAGAGGGGTACGGAAAAATGGGATTCTAATGTAATAGTAAAATCAATGTTGTATTTGAATTCTTGCAAAGATCACCATATTTTCTGTTAAAAAGTTTAGGACTTTGGAACAACTGTTATAAACATCCTATATATTATAAAACACAAAATTAAAAATCTTCCGGAAGAACATGCGAGACTTCCACTGGACCGATTTGCACGCGGGTGGTGTCAAATGAAAGGGAATAACCCCTATATTTGCACATTTTACCTTAGATTTTGGAATCTGGTCAGTAACCATTTAAAAAACGAGATTAAAAGTTTTCTTATGGCAATTTAACATGGGGTAAATTTCAACTTTGCACTTCTTTGAAGAGTTCACTTGAGGTTTCCACTGAACCGTTTTACACGCGGTTTGTTTTAAATGAAAGATCAATCATTCTATAATTGCACAATTTACTTACATTTTTTAAATAATTTCATTTAGAATGTAATAAAAGAACTTTTTAAAATGTATTTTATCATCATTATGTTTCCCTAACCAGCTGATTATTAAAACATGTGATTGTGCATCTAAAAACAGACAATTGTAGCAAAAGGAATCAGCTGGCTTAGAGAAATCATTAGTGGCCAGTATAGTTCAACGATGCATCGCATATATTGCATTTACCGAATTCGATTCTGGCTAACCTAAAAAAGAAGATAATATTTTGTCTTATATCTTGCAATTTTTACGTTATTAAATGACAAAATCAGGTAGGTAAATTAAATTAAACATAATTTTAAATTAGGCCTACACTGATTAATCAACGTACGTCATATATTATTTTCTTGAGTGTATTTACATTCATTACCATAGCAACCAATTGAATAAAAATAACAATTAAATATTTGATTTGGATGTCCCAGCTTAGTAAAAAGTAATATTTTAAGTTATGCCTAGACAGACACATGTTTCAACACACACAAACCAATAAAAACTTGAATTATGGAATTTTAAAATAAGAAAAAAACATGTTACATCCTAATTAAAAATATTATAATTTAATAGTAGGCCTATTTATTTATAGATAGGCTAATATACAGTAATTGATAGTAAGTAATCAATTTTAACAGCTGATTTAAAAATATGAAACAATTATTTGTATTTCTAACTTTTTGGTTAGGTTTTTGATTCAGAGTAGACCTGAGCCTTACTGGTTCTTTTAACCTTTATTATAACTGCTATTATAAAATATAGGAAATAATTTGATTTGAACATTTAACATTAGTTACCATCTTATTTTTGAGGTTATTATTAATCCTACACCTTTATCCTTATAAATAAAACTGAGAATCTGTGTGTGTGTGTGTGGGTCGCCGTACGGACAAATTATAGAGAGTTAAGCCATGAAATTTTCAGGAAATGTTCCTTAGGTAATGTAGTTTTGCACCTATGTCTTAGTTTTTTGTATTTCCTCTAGGGCTTTGACCCACGGGCACCCAAAAAAATGCAATGTTAATCTTATGGAGTGAAAAAAACGTAAAAATCAAAACATTTGTCTGCTATTAAACTAACACAGCTGTGGTATATACTGTTTATTTTAATTCACTGCCATCTAAATTAGACATATGGGTTAAACTGCATTATAAATAAAACATAACGTATGTTTTTATAAGGTACCATTGGGGGTTGGCGTGCGGAGCACGCAGGGGTCTCCCCTAGTTATAAATAAAACATAACATAGGTTTTTAGAAGGTTCTGGGGGTTGACGTGCGGAGCACTCAGGGGTCTCCCCTAGTATTTATTATGTTTGTAAATAGATGACATACTGTATTTAAATAATGTAGCCTAAAAGCTGTATAAAATATCCTTAAACACAATACTGACCTTAAATTTTTTTTTCATTCCCTTTATTACAATAAGATGTTATTCCTTATTTGATAATACTGACCTTAAATTTTTTTTTCATTCCCTTTATTACAATAAGATGTTATTCCTTATTTGATGAAAATATAAGAACTTTACACTTGGAGGTGGGCATGTTGAAACTATAGATACACATAGGCCTACATTGTAACACTAATAAAATGTATTCTACTTACATATTCAATCCCACGAAGGTCCAAGGGATCAAGTTCATCTAATATAGACTCAGACCTACGCACATACAAAAATTGAATCAATAACAATTTGTAAAAAAATACCAATAACAACTCTTTGAGGGATTCACTTAAAACAAATGTGTGTTTCCAGTTTTTGGCTTCAATTTTATCATAGATTGTCTGCCTGTAATTTTCATGTGCAGTTCATTCAAACACGATATGTTGGAAGGTTTGGATAAGATTAAATGTGTACGTTAAACATTTTGGGGTGAAATATTGTTTTATCAGATAAAGTTTCTAATTTGTTTTAGCGTTTTTGAATCTTTGTCTGCATATTGTTACTATGTCTAATCTATTTAATTTGATTGATCTAAGCCATGAAGTGTTTCATATTTTACCACAGCACCACAAGTGTTTGTTTATGTATTTGTACCACAGCACCTTGTTAGTTTCATTTGTCGTTTGTTCAAAAAAATGTTTAAAGCATTTCTTTTATTGTTTAATGTAATGGCCAATTGGTATAATAAAATATTTACTACTGATCTTCAGCTAACATGGAAACATGTACCATATTCTGTTAATCCTACAAGTGTTTGACTACTCAATTGAGTGTTTTCAGCTCGCCATTAGCTGAATGATCTAATCACAATAAAACAAAAACCAAAGGAAATGATTTAAACTTTAATTTTTGTATTTACAAATTTATTCTAAAACGTATATTTACACTAGCTGGCCCGATTCAGCTTTGCACGGATTAGACAAATCAGGCGCGGATCCAGGGGGGGCAAAGGGGGCAATTACCCCCCCCCCAAACTCCGAAACAAAAATTTTACGTGTCTTATTACGTTCTGATTTATACCGGAAAAACGCGAGAATGACGCGTAGAAAAATCGATCGGGAAAGAAATGTTGCAGTTCCAAGTTTGTTTTTTGCGTATTGAAGTTGAATCGGTTGGTTTACCTTTCTGCCAATGTATTGCGCACGTCTCGCCTTGCTTCGTTTTCGGCTCTCTAAGTAACTTATCTATTAAAATATCTGGTGTATGGTTTCCTTAGCTCTTTTAGCTAGTTGTTTACTTCAAAAACCGATCAAGTTTTCTAATTTGTTGGTGTATTTTAGTTGTATTTTTGTTTCATATTTTATTGAGAAATAGTTTTGAACGAATATGAAACGAACTTCAAAAATAACCTCTTTCTTAAAAAAAAAAAAATAAAAATAGAAGACATCAACAGGTAAGCTCCCTGTTTATTCTGGCACAGTTGTTCACGTACATACAGGCGATAG
The DNA here is from genome assembly GCA_018207615.1 of Philaenus spumarius. NCBI lineage: Eukaryota > Metazoa > Arthropoda > Insecta > Hemiptera > Aphrophoridae > Philaenus > Philaenus spumarius. Next base: position 544,351 of record JAGFPH010000339.1, on the reverse strand, counting down.
GCGTATGTTAACGTACTTTAATAAAATGAAGAAATAAATGAGTTTTTTTTAATGTTTTCTCCGAAGTAAAAAATCCTTTTGTTCAGCATTTACTTTACGTAATTCTAAAATGGGAATAATGAACAATGAAGGATAGTAACAAATAATAAAATCACTAAAAATCTAACCGCCAATAATTCCGCAAGTAATAAATAAACATATTATATTGTAGGCTTGCAGGCCTACGCACGTTTTAATTTGTGAATAAAATTGAAATCTGAAATAGATTTGTTGAATTTCATTAAAGTCAAAAGTATTGTATGGTGAACAAATAATATTGTTCTCACTCACAATAATATGGTTATAGGCCTAAGTGATAAGTTACATCGTCACATCATCTGTGACTTCTATTTTCTTTTTCTTACTCGTTTCGGGGCTTATGTCTAAAAATCAGAGCTTCACTCATTAGAGGTAGTCAAAAAAGTCATGTTTTTTCGTAAATGTGTAATGTTTTGACATATTTTTTACAAGTGAGAGTAAGATCTCAAGCAAACAATCAAAATTGCTCTGTACAAAGGCTGATGCCAAACCAAAGTTGTTAAACATGAGTAAATACAAAAAATGAAGAATTTAACAAGTAAAACATTGTTGACAACGAGAATATTTCCATTCAAATTGCGTTAAATTCCATTTAATTTTGCGTTAACATATTTTTAATTTTCTGGGGACCCCCCAAAACCTGCTAGTTATTTTGCACACCTAGGAACAGGGGTTTACAGGTACCGGAACGCACCGGAATGCCGTTCCGGTACTGCTTTTTATTAATTTTTGTTTTAACGTTGCACTGGACCATTCACTCCCTCAATCACACTCATTCAACACTCGTTTCAGAATTTTACGCCCGCCAATCGCCAATCGAAAAATCTTCAAGATAGCACCACACTACAGTACGTTGCGTTTATGCGAGCCAACTATAATAAAGTCTCAGCTAAAGTACACATTGTCCCTCAGCTCGGAATCGAGATGGAACAATTTGGGAGTACCACACACCCTTTTGCCAACCTCGTGGCACGCCATTGATGTTCGGCGAGCGCTGCGAACGATTGCAAATAAGAGACAGATGATTCAGAGTCGAAGTGGCAGAAAAGTTTAAAAACCAGCTACGTTTAAATTTGTATATTATTACCTTTTCCTGAATGAAAAAGTTTATAACATATTGATGAGCTTATTGTAATCAAAATAATACCAAATATGATATAATTTGGACCACATTTAGTGATTAATACTTATCGAATAACTCACTTAATTTCACTATTAATTAATAAAAAAATAAATATCCCACATGAGATAACAACACGGAATACATAACATACAAATACTGACAAGCACCATCACAAATTCAAGGTTGAAAGGCCACGTTTTTGCTTAAAATAGTAGGCTATGTGTCTTTCAAAATTACTTAATGCTATATACAAGTACAAAAATAGTAACTTGTATAAACATCCCCCCCCCCCCCCCTCCCCTCCCGACCCCGTCCCGTACCGGGAAAAATTCTGGGTAAACCCCGCCCGGGAAAGGGTCCCCCCCCCCCCCCCAGATGAGGTCCTGGATCCGCCACTGAGACAAATCAAAGTTAAATGTATATTAACAAAAACATTA
>JAGFPH010000339.1:523812-537713 GCA_018207615.1 Philaenus spumarius | reverse complement strand
ATATCAATAAATATTATACTATGTAGCCTATTTCTTATGGGGATTTTTAGTAACTTTAACCCCACTAAAATTTCAAATTTTTTTAAAACATTTCTTAGCCAGCACCAAAGGCTCTAGAGGAAGCTACATACCAAATTTCATTCCAATACGTTCGTGTGGTTTTTGAGATTTCGTGATGAATGAGTCAGTGGTATTTGGATTTCATATATCTATACTAATATTATAAAGAGAGGTAAAGTTTGTTTTTTTTTTGTTTGCATGTAGGGGGTAACAGGGGGGCAGAAAATATTTTAGTACACGAAATTTCCCCAGAACACACTTTTTTCACTAAAAATTTCCCCAAAATTGATCACCATATTATGCTACAGATACGCCGGAAATTAACACAGTTTGTTTATTTATATCAAAATATTTATTGACATTATGTTTTAATAATAATTATTATGTTCATTATAAATTCCAATATAAATCTTCAAAAAAATAATAAGTGCATTGTTTTTACTTTATTAACTACCACGGTAAAATTAAATATCTACGGTGAAATATTGTCAGATGGTCCCAAAAGGTTTAAAACAAAAAAATACAACTTGATTATTGCTATTTTATTATGTTTAAAAATAGGAATAATACTTAAGAGGTTAAAACAAAGTTAAATGTTATGTTTAATTACTTCCAATTCAATTACCGAATTACCTACCACAGTCACTACTGAAAATATTACGAAACACTATAAATATAATACTTAATAACTCTCTGATGGTTCACTACATTGCCTCTTAAACATCAAAATAATAAACAATTGCGACGGAAAAAATCTCTATATAAATTTAAACATCACAGTAATAAACAACCACTTGCTACTTATAAACTGACAGGGTCAAAAATTCGGAACAAAAGATATGAGATATAACAGATAACAGTATACCCCATCCCTTCACCCCCCCCCCTCTACGCAATGAAAAAGGAAACAAATGAGTCATCACATTGTACGCATTTTACTGATAAAGACTAATTTCGAATTTCGGTAAAAATAAGAAGAAAAACATCAGTAATACCTATGCATTAAGTATCGTGTATGTATAATTTTGTTTTAATATGATTTAATTCTTATCACAACTCCTACTCAACGCGCGTATGTTTGTATTAAACATTTTCATGATTTAATCTGGAGTGAAAGATTTAAAAACAGTAATGGTGATTGGTGTGAGTTTAAAAGAAATTAATCCCTGTTAGCTCTTTTCCCAATTTGCCAGCATATCTGAGTAATAACTGTCCAGCATCAATACGTTCAGTTCCTGAAGAAAGAAGACTTGATCAAGATAGAAGACTGAAGCAGAAAGAAGAGGAATGATTGAAACAGTTAGAAGAGGAAGATAAAATAAGTGACCACACTTATTTTTCAGATGCATTACGAACTAAAATTAAAGGTACCGGTACTAAGTGTTCTTCATTTAAAACAAATTAGCTGTCTTGCGTACACATTAGTTATAAGTAATATTCCAACAGTAAGTTTTAATATAACAATAAATAATGATTTAAGTGTCGAAACCCATATTAATTGTTAATTCCTAACAAAGCTGTTGTATATGAGAAAAGTAATTACCTTATTATTCGTGACTGTAAATTAAGTCAATGAAGTCAGTTATTTGATTTAATTAAGTTCTATAAAGGTTATAAAAATGCAAACAAAGAAAAGCAAAATCTGTTAAATGTGATTCAGTTGTTGATAAAAATTTCGGAACAAGATGGTAGTGACAACATAAATAATAAACATATAGCAATCACAAAAACATTTACATGATCAAATCAGCCTTCTTTTTTTACAGGAACCAAAATACAATAAAAACACCGTTTTTACAGCTTTTTTGATATAAATACAATCAGTTAAGTGTTTATAACGCTATAAGAAAAAACAATATTTTGCTTAGACATGCGGGCCGCCCGGCCGGCGAGGAGTGGGGATTGCGACGTTGCAATATAGTTCGGCTCGGCCTGGTATTAGAGGTGGCTATGACGCCAGTCAAGAATCAGGAATCTGCCATTCACTAACTGGCACAAAAATATCGTATATAGGCGGCTCGGCCGTACGTTATTTTGTGCGCAGAAGATTAATATCGTATCGGTGGCTTGGCCGTACGATATTTTGTACGATGAAAATTAAATAGAGAAACCCTGTCCGACTTGCAGCAAAGAGCAGACAACACACTTTGTGTGTGTTGGTGGTGTGTATGTATCGTACAAACCGATTAGGCTGACCTTTGTTCCCATTCATTTCTTATCTATTTTTCCCTAATATAATTATATTTTCATTATTTTTTGTGGATTTTCCCCGGCCAAAATTTCCCCAACTTAGTCCAAATTTCCTCCGAACCTCGTTCGGGCATATTCTACAGGCCTGGGAGATAATCTCTGAAAATACTGAACCGATTGAAAAAAATAGTTTTAAAAATGAAAAGCTACACTATCCCTGAATAACATAGGCTGGAATTAATTTTGATAAAAGCCTTTTTAATTTCAATACTTGTAAATTTAGTCGGAAAAATTCTTAGGTTAGGCCTAGACTGATGAATCATCACATGTATTTACATTTATTACCATAGCAACCAATTGAATAAAATAACAGATAAAACAGCTGATTTCAAACGTTTAAGCAATCTATATATATTCAAATTTCTATCTTTTAGGTTAGGTATTTATTATAGTGTAGACCTGAGTCTTGCTGGTTCTTTTAACCTTTATTATAACTAGGCCTATTGTTATAAAATATACGAAATAATTTGATTTGAACATTTAACATTATTTACCATCTTAGCTTTGGGATTATTATTAATAATAGGCTAACTTATTATAAAGAGGTAAAATTTGTTTGTTTATTTGTTTGTATGTAGGGGGTAATCTCTGAAACTACTAAACCGATTGAAAAAATAGTTTTACTAATAAAAAGCTACACTATCCTTTTGTAAACAGAACAGAACAATCTGAACATCTTGTATTGACACTTGTACTGCGCATAACTCTATCCCCACTTATGAACAACATTACGGTTATTTTTCTCCTCCCGAACATGACTTCAGTTGTACAGCCAATGGATCAGGGCATTATAAAAAATGTTAATCATTTTTACCGGCGACTTATTGTACAAACACTCTTGACAGATTCATTGGAAAACAAAAATTTAAAGATCGATATCCTTCAAGCAGCAAGAATGTGTCACAATGCATGCTCACAAGTTACTAAAACAACAATATAGCAAATTGTAAAAAAAAGCTGTATTAATTTGTTAATAAATCTGACTTGTTAGCATCCAAGTGAACTTTTAGAAGAAAGTGAAAAACAAAAATATGCCGAATTGTCGGATTTAGAAGATGTTAAAGCTGAAGATTCCGCAATCCCTACAACGTCTGAGGCTCTTCAGCAATAATTGCATGAATTTCGGCGATACATTGAAGGGCAAACCACTGAAAGTGAAACTGTTTTTCATTCTCTTAACGTACTTGAGGATATTGCAAACGTAAAAAGAATTATTTCTACAAGGCAATCTAACATTTCACAATACCTACTTTGTTAAAGTACAGTATATATTTTTTATTATAAAATATTGTAGGCTACATACAGTAATAAAAAAGCATAATTTACTTTTGATTGGTGAAAATAGGCCTAAACCTTATACATAATATAAGTTTTTTGAAGTTTTTGAAGATAATGCTAGTGCACAGGCAACTTTTTGCGATCTGACTAAGGCCATTGATTGTATCGATCATGGTAGGGCCTATATTGTCTGATAAACTGCAATATTATGATTTCATTAATAATCAGTTAAAAATTTTCAAGTCATATTTGGAAGGTAGGAAGCAGTTGGTTTATACTGAAAGTGGGTTTTCTTCTATCTTAAATATTAAAGCTGGTGTTCCGCAGGGATCTGTATTGGGACCTATTTTGTTTTTGATTGCTGTTAATGATTTACCTGATAATGTTGAAGCACATTGTAGCATGTACGCAGATGACACAACATTTTTGACAATAAGCAATGATGTCAATAAATTACAAACAATGGTAGCTAGCACAGTAGCCAGTGCTTCCGAGTGGTTTATTGCGAATGGGCTTCTTCTAAATGATGTTAAAACGAAACAATTGATTTTCAGTTTGAAAAATGTTGATTCTTGTAATGCAGAGGAGAGTGTTAAATTTTTGGGTATTTATGTTGATAGGCAGTTGACATGGACTCCACATATTAATTTTGTGGTTTGGAAACTTTCAAAAATTTTCTTCTTGTTGAGTAGGCTACATGAGGTTATTGGAGAAGGGTATTTGAGAAATGTTTATTTTGCATTTTTTCAGTCAATTATGTCATATGGGATTGTATTGTGGGGAAACAGCTGCAGAATAAAAGATGTACTGATAGTACAAAAAAAAGCTGTAAGAGCTATGACTAAGTCTCATGGGAGAATACATTGCAAGCCTCTTTTTGTTAGTTTGAATATTCTCACAGTAATCAATTTGTACTTGTAAGTATGAAGTGGTTAGGTATACAATAAGTAAACTTGATGAACTGCCCAAGAGACATGAAATTCATAAATACAATACAAGAAATAGAGGGGAAATAAACTTGAGATACTATAGGCTGAAGAAATCATCAAACTGTCATTTGTCGGTGGGTTTAAAAGTATACAACAAGATTAGTAATAACCTTGATGCTACCCCAAGTAAAAAATGTTTAAGATGGTATTATGCTTGGCTTGTCGAGAACCCCTTTTATTCATTACAGGAATTTTATACACTTAAGAATGATATGATAAATTTTTAACCTATTTTTGTTATGTGTAAGTAATAGTGTATGTGTGTAGAGATTTTTAATGTTTAGAAACATGAGGTTAAATTAAAATTTCAATTTTGACTATGTCTATTGTACTAAATGTATCGAATGGCAAATAAATTATTATTATTCTAATAAACAAATTCAACATAGTTTTTATTTCAATCATTTTGAGAACCTAAAAATCTAAAAACCATTTTACTTTTATAATTCAAATTTTTGGATAGTTTTTGAATTTTTACAATGGTCCCTTCAGCTTCGAATTATCCAAGTTCTACTGTTTATATAACACAAATACTTGTGGGTGCTAACTCTATGGTTCCCAAAATGAATAGTTAAACGAACGTAGGGGTAACCATTGAAAATCTAATTTTTTATCATAACAAGTTTTTCTAAAAGATTATGTTTGAATCAGTATACATTTTGAATAACATGCTAAATTCAGATACATTAACCCTTCAACTACAAGGCTACCTTAACAACTGGCTATACCGATCCCAATATCTTTATTAGTAAGTTAAAGATGTTTGCAAACATAAATTCTGACCTAAAAATAATAAAAACATACCATTTAAAATTGATCTCATCTTCTTTAAAATGCATGCTCTCATTCATCTCAGAATCATCTACATCTTCTTGTTTAATTTTCTTTTCTTCTTTAATCGCATCTGATACAAAATAAGTTTTGTTATCTATCATGTCAAGAAAACTTTTTTCTTCTTTAGTTTCACTACACAAACTTTCTTCTTTATCACTTTCATGAGAACTACTTAGGTCTTCGATTAATTCAAAGCTTACTTCATCTTCTTCTTTTATTTCTTGTTTAATTACCAACTCTTCTGGATCAATTTCCATAGTTGACACCTGCAACGTTTTGTTATCTATCATGTCAAGAAAACGTTGTTCTTTTTTAGTTTCACTACACAAACTTTCTTCTTTTTGACTTTCATGAGAACTACTTTGGTCATCGATTAGTTCAAAGCTTACTTCATCTTCTTCTTTTATTTCTTGTTTAATTACCAACTCTTCTGAGGGATCAATTTCCATGATTGACACCTGCAACCAAATTAAGCTTTTAAAACAATTTCTTAAATGTAAACAAAACTCTTAAAGTTAAAACTAGGTTATTACATTACAATACTGGTAGATCTGCTTTTAGTTTTTAGCATTCTGTAGTGGTAACATAACCCTTAAGTCAGGGTTCCTATTACACACGTCACTTTTGAAAAACATACATCAATTGAATAATTTTAGATGTACTGTGCTACAATTTTTGATACAATATTCTAATGATGAATTTATTAAATACTCTAATTTTCACGTCAAATAATTTAATATTTTTGCAGTATACTGTATTTAGCTTTCCAACCACATATATACACCAGCACAAAATATATTGGAAATAACTCAAATTCTCAATTATTTAGCTATTCAGGCAGGGCGGTAAAAATTTATAGTACACAAATGAAGTACGTTGAGGGAAGAGAATTTATGCGGCCTGGGTTTGAAAAAGCGGGATCTATTCTAATATTACAAAGAGATAAAATTTGTTTGTTGTACGTAGGGGGTAATCTCTGGAACTACTGAACCGATTGAAAAAATAGTTTGACTAATAAAAAGCTACACTATCCCTGAGTAACATTGGCTATAGTTAAATTTGATAAAAACATTTTTTATTTCAATATTTTGTCGTAGCGGAGCTACTTATATTTCACAATAGGCTATTTAGCTTCGTGAGATATCCCCGGCAATAATATGCTGGTTCCAGAGGAAAACAAAAGTAAAAACTTCAACAAACATCTTGGCCCTCAAAAGGGCCCATTTCAGTCAGTGTTTTGCGATTTTCCCATAAATACCTTTTATGGAAAAACTCGCCTTAACTTCCTTGGAGCTTCACTCCACATGTCCCCGGTCGATATAACATCTGTCTGGCAAACATAGGCATGTTCGGCCGCCAAGGATACGACGATATCGGCCGGCCACTTCAATAATCTACGTTTACTTTCCTCAGGAGTTGAGACCTCATCTTCCGAGAAAGTCACTAGTTTATTTCCCACTAACTTCTTTGGCCCTCATAAGGACCTTTTGAGCAACGCACAGCAGGTGTCTGGGAAACATAGACACGTTCTCCCGCCAAGGACTCTTATGTCATCAGTCAAATGGTTCCTTCACTTCTACCGTTTAACTTTGCCTCAAAGATGTACCTCATCTCACGGGAAAGTTATTCGGCCCTTTGTACCGCGTAAACATCTATCAAAATACTTAATAAATAAAGTCCCCAGTAAATTCAGTTCCTCGGTCACGATGTATATTTAGTGGCAAACGTAGACAAGGTTGCCGCAACAAACTAAATAATACATCACACAAAAGACCAAAACCACATTTCAAACTTTCTTCTTGGTGTTCAAACTCACCTTCCCCGGAAAAGTTACAACTCAATGCGTAAAGCTTCTATTCGAAAAATCACAAGTTCCAACACGAACTTAAGAATTAGTAAACGCTAACTTAAGTCACGTCAATCTATCGCAAAACGCTTCACTGGTTCGGAACTCTGACACCAAGTAGCCCTGCCATTGGCTTCACACCTAACAAACTTTCTCATTTCCCCATCTCCACGCTGGAATAGAGTATATTAATGCCAGTGAAAACAGTCCAAACCATCAGATCCTACCTGCAGCCTGAACATCCATCATCATGTGATCTTTAAGTGGAATAAGCAACTCAACTGGACTCGCCTTCCGAACTGTTAAACCATCTGGACTCATCTGAACAGCTGTAAGCTGAAAAAGTGGAAAGATCCGTAACGAGGCATCTCAGCCAAAAGAGGAATTAAGCTGAAGAGGGAAGCAAAAGTGAGGGAGTGTTGCCGACTCGTCAGGAAGAATTGTGAATAAAGGTAGATAAAGGTAGGCTACTATTCTAATTCAAATAACTGCGTTTACATTCAACCAAACAACATCAACATCTACGAAGTACAAACAGCGAACACACTCCGACCGTAGAAAAGATGCAAGCTCGGCTTGAACCTCCGCTTTAGCTCCCGCTAGTGTCACCCGAACACTTTCACGCTCTTCAAGCTTAGCCTACACACGACCCTTTTAAGGACCGACACAAAGCGTAATAGTTTGATATATGTGGTGACTTGAAAACAGTAAAAAAACAAATAGGTAATGCTTGAACATACACATTTTAGGTTATTACAAAGTAGGCCTATATTAACTCATTTTAACAAAATCGTACTCGTGGTCTGTGGTGAATGTCATAACTCACTCAATCTATGTATATTGTTTTGTCATGACAGTCTAAGATAATGAACGTGTTAAACGTATTAAATCAATAAGTATCTATCAAGGCTGGTATATATATCTGTACAGCCTAACAAACTGTAAAGTAAAATAAATTAAAATATCATCAACCTAAATGTAAAATGTTTATATTTACAGTTAGTAAAACTATTAAAACAATAAAAAAAGAAACAGAATAAAACCTATAACTATCACTATTTAACCAGTTACAATGTGCTTAGGTTAGGTTGGCAACACTAGGCCTATTAACAATTAGGCTACCAAATATAGATAGGCCTACTACCTTATTTCCATCTATGTGGTAACTTTCCAAGTTGAAAATTTAAAACGTCCTTGGTTATAGAAATAAACGTCAAGTACAAAAACATGATTTAGGCCTAGGCAATAATAAAATAAAAATTTAATTTTATAACCCTAGCCTACCTGTTTGCAGTGACGCTCTTGTTGAAACAACCCTCTGATTTACACTTCGTTTTATCACCCCTTTTATTTCTATATTTATAGTTATCGATGTTTAAAATTGTGTGTATTACGCTTTCAATTATGTTATATTATTATTATAAACACTTAAATTTGAACTTTTGGAATGTCAGAACTGCGAGTGTAAACAAATTAAATCGGATGATTGTAGGTAAAAATCCGTACTGCGTAACATAAAGCTATATTGAGTATTGATAGAATAAATTTTACTCTATGCTATGCTTAAAACTGAATCTACAAAATAAATACTAGTGAAAATAGTGACAGATGTCAGATCACCACGCCACTCAGTGTTGCCAGGTCTTCCGATTTGTCGGAAGATCTTCCGAATTTTCGACTGTCGTCGGAAAAACGGATTTTTTTATATATCTTCCGATTTTTTCCTCATGCTTAAAAACATAATTGCTAAGCAATTTGATAGTTACACTTTACAGAAATCAATTGTGTTCAATTTTCACAATGACCTATCCCATCAAACAACTTATTTTTTGTTTTAGCATTGTTTACCATGTGATCTGCTTGCTAAGTAATTTATGAATAATGTTCTTCGGAAACCTAGACTCTCCTTATGTCATAGTCATATTGTGCCCGAGTCATAATGCCCGAGTAAAAAGTGTTAGGGGCTAAATAGTTATACATAATTGACACTATTGTTTTTTAGACTCAGTTTTAAGTATAGTGTATTCTATTCATTATTTTACATTACATATTATTTTCTTCCGACTTTTCCTACAATCTTCCGATTTTTTTGGGTCCAACTTCCGATTTTATTTTTTTGCACCTGGCAACACTGACGCCACGCCACTGGCAAGAATAATATTATTATTGCAGCTGGCTAGGTAATTATTGTGGAAATTAAACGCAACCGATTTCTGTAAAAAAATAAAAATGTCAAGCTGCATAATCAATAATTATAACTTGCGAGAGAAACAACAGAAGATTTCTGATATAAATATAAACATAGATCCGTTTATCCGACAGTGATGAAGAATCAGAAGAGCTGAGAATGCTCAGAAACAGAAAACTAAGGATTCAATGCAACATGAACATAGTCAACATAGATAGGTTATAGTTATGTTTACATTCTACATACATGAGTCTTGTGCACTAATGGCTAGTTGCATGATGACTCCATTTGGAATCTTTAATATTTTTGTAAAAATATAGAGAAAACATAACAAGTAATTTAATATAATCATTACATTTAAAAAAAATCAAGGCATAATCTGTATTATTTAATTTATTGTTATATGATTTTAAAACAGACATAAAATACTAAAATCATAAGGCGGTGGGTTGCTACTAAAATCATCTGGTACAAATAAAGTGCTGCGGTCTATGAGATCTTAAAATTAACTATTTGAAAGTAGAAGATTTATTTTTACTCCCTACCTACTGAAAATAGGAATTTTCTATAAAGGCCTTTTTTACTTATGAACCATTTTTTTACATTCTTTAGTATCTAAAAAAATTGTTTACACTTATAGGAATTGGCAAAAAAATAAATTTTACATACCGTACCTTTTTGAGTTTTTTTTAGGCAAAAAATATGTTTTTTAAAATCTCTTATAACTTTTTTACTACTGAACCAACTTGCCCTTTTGGTATTATGTTTTAAAGTATATAAAAAGCACTAACTTTTAGGGCATAGACATATTCTTATCAATAAAAGTTTAGTACCGTAGTTATGACCTTACAAAAAAATATATATAAAAAACTAATTTGTGATTTACACAATTTTAAAAAGATACTCATGTATTTGTCCTAGAGGAACAAAAATACCCAAAAATCTGCAATATAAGCTACTAAAGATGTGGTAAAACTTTCATCACTGTAGCTTTAGCAGTTAAAAATTTATAAGAACTTTTATGTAAAAAATATCAATATTGGAAAGTTGCGGGGGAAATCACGTTTAAAGATTCCATTAGTTATTTTAGCAGCCATAGAGGGGAATAACTTGCACAACCAGTATTTGTAGTCAAGATATGTTTTACTCAGGGGTGCCCAGACGGGGGGTGATATGGTGCTCAGAGCGCCATCAAAACAAATTTTGGGGGGATTTTTGAAACTATAAATAAATGAGACAATTTGTGAATCACAATTGAAATTTCGTGTATGTACGGTAGGATGACAATAATACATTAATATTATTGGCAAATGTATTGCTATTAAGAATACAGTACAGTAAATAATCTACCTATTTATAACTAAGATATTTTTTGTTCATTGTCGGTATAATTCTCTCGGTTTCGGTAGAATCTTGGTGTGGTCATGCCCAACCCCCTTCCCATCTCCTGCCGCCGCGCGAACTTAAAAATTCCTATTACTTCGGTCAATGCCATGTTCCAAAATAAACACAGTTGTGTGACTTATCACTGCTCCTTACTTTCCTCCAACCCCACCTGCTGATCAGCTGTTCCATTTCATTTTTTTTTTTTTTTTTTTTTTTGTGTTTAACGTCCTACTGTTTTGCACTTAAGGCTAATGAAGACGGGACCTACAGTTTTACGTGGAATCCGAACCACAGCCAACGATGTCTGATCACAGAGTAGTGTCCTGATGTCAGTCAGTTCAGCTTCAGTGCAGTGTGCAGTAGATAAGATCACTTTGACTTAAATAATGCCTCGAGCGTTGAAAAGAGCGATCAAATACAAATGTTAAGAAGTGTTATGTAACACAGTGCACCGCAACGACAAGTTGTTGGCGCATTGTAAAAAGAAACATCTTATAAGTTTAAAACGAGTTAAAAAAAAGAATTGGAAACTTTCAGTAGGTAGTCTTTATAAAGTAGCATAAAAAAGTTGACATTTCAGACATCCTTCATAAACGTGATAATTCATCAGACGGTGAGACGTCATCAAGCCATGAAGAAGAGACAGTCCAAAATGAAAGAATTTCAAGCAAAAAGAAACGTGAAAATGAGAGGATGGCAGACCAGTGGTTAAAACAAGGTTTTATTCGGCCTTACAATGGTCCAATATCATCATTCCCAAATTTAACTGTAATGTACAGAATTCTTCTTTCTTTGGCAGTCACTAGCTGTTCTGTCGAGGGAACCACGAGTAGACTGAAAATTGTAAGAAAATCGACTTCGCAGCAGTTTGAGTGACAAGTGGTTATCTAGTCTATTAATTCTAGTCTCTGAAAAAGACATTTTCAAAGAAATTCCAAATGACATCATAATTAACCAATTTGCATTAGCAATATCAAGAAGAATACGGCACTACTTTATTGTATAAATCATTCAAAGAATCACAGAAGTTAAAAAAAGTAAATGCTAAATTTATAGAAAACTGTAAAAACAGTTTCGTGCTTTACTTTTAAATTTCTAATAAATAGCCAATGTATCAACAAAAATACTGATTTTGGTCTCTAAGATCTTCAACTTTGCTAACTTATACAGAAAATTTTATCATTTTCATTGTTAATAACACCCTGTACTGCAGTTTAATTCGTTGTTACAATAAACTATTTCTTACACCATTATATATTTTTTTATTTAAACACTACAAAATCTCTGATTCCTGATCGGATTAGTATTGTAGATATGTATAGTGCGCTAGGTTTAGGTCATTCATTGTCACAACACAAGAGCTACTGAGGTTAAGGTTTATTGTTTATAAGGGGAGGGGGTATCTACATTTGGGGGGGAATGACGCCATGAGGCTTGGGGGGGATGGGCACCCCTGGTTTTACTTACATATTGGAGGCATTGAAAGCCTTATAATATACATTGTTGTCCGCCTTTGCAATTTTATTTAAAAAAATAAAAAATCTTTTTTAGTCCAAATAGCAAACATAAAGAAGTTCAACTCGACCAAAAGTAGGCGCGCGATTGCTTTGAATAAATTTTTCACACTGGTATAAAGAACTTTTGTGGCATACGGTATGTTTTTCTTAAACCTTATAAACTATAGAATCAGAAAAAAAAAGAAAAAAATATTTTGGGCTTAGGAGTCATGTCATAATTTTACAGCAGATTCAATTATTGTTAAAAACGACGATTCCATTAGGAGTCTCATTGTGCAGTGTAGGGGTGTCAGGTTCTATTCAGTTATTTCCATGAAATATTAAAATATTAAATATTAAATAGTAAAATATGAAATATTAAAATAAAATATGCCTATACAAATGTACATAAGCCTACCGGTATCTTATAAAATATACTCTATAAACTTACTCTATTAGTAGTAAATTAGTAGTACTATTAGTATTACATAGTAAAGAATATAATATTTGTTATTTTAAAATATTCAAGTTTACTTGAACCATTCAAAAATCTAAACATCAAGTTCAATTTACACAAAAAATGATGGGTTTATCAAAAAACAACAGAACTAAACAAGTCTTAAAATTACTTAAATAATCTGAACACGTAATACAAAATAGATGTTTCCACTGAAAATATGGAAGTTGACCACACGAAAACAATTTCAAAGAACCACAATATATTCCTCACAGGAAATACCTTTGGGTTTACCAATTGCATTCACACAGGACAAAGGGTCATACAGAAAATTGTTGGATGCAATAGGAAATTTCGGTTTGGGATTCCCAACTAGTTCCCAAACTGTCCTCCCATTTTTTGGAAAAGAGGGTCTGGTTTCGACATTCCGGGCTTCTCTGCCCTGGCTGACCACAATTGTAGCAGACTACACGTGGTGCTGCCCACCTTGCAACCAAAAGATTTACCTTTCGGGTCTTTGTGTCGGTGCCCTTTGTTGGTCTGTGATTGCCGTGATATTCACGTGAGCACACAAATGATCTAATTCCGCATAATTATCAGGCTTATTGGCAAAAACTAAACAGTTGCGGACTCCAGGAGAAAATACCCCCCATAATGTCGCCTGTAACCTCCTGTCTAGTCGTTTGCAAATTTAATAGCTGCTCAGCCTCTTTTACTGAACCTACATAGCTGTGCGAGGCTTCACTATGACCCTGGGGCCGATAGTAAAGTTCCTCCACCAAGGAGCTGAACTGTTTGCTTGGGATAAAAAGAACGAGTGCTTCTTTATGAAAGCTAGAGAAATCTGAGTGCCTAGACAAGCACGAACTCAAAGGTTCCTTGGCATAAGGCACTATGAATTAATTGATATCATAGTTTCAAAGATATCTTTGTACTCTTATGAATTTCAAAGAGATTTTTAAAAAGGATAAAAATGCATTGAGGTCAACGCCGTCGGCTTGAGGCAGTCTCTCAAATAATTTCTCAAAACCTTGAACTAACTCATCTATATATTAATTTGAAAAGGTTTTTTGTAATCCGAGTGAGATCTCGAGTTCTATTGGGCCGATTGACATGC
>JAGFPH010000339.1:507124-523802 GCA_018207615.1 Philaenus spumarius | reverse complement strand
TTGTGTTAAATGAAAGGTAATTAACTCTATATTTGCCCATTTTACTTAAAATTTTACTATTCCATCATTTAATATTTTTAAAATGTAATTTAAAATATTTTCTATTCAATAACATTGTATTTACTGATCAACTGATTATAACAGCACATGTTTTATTATCATCTGGAGTTCTATTGGACATAAAAATATATAATAGCACAGATCAGCTGATTATAACAGCACATGTTTTATTATCATGACATGGTTAGTTTATGTTGTAATTTACTTTATTGAAGTAGGTTATGTTTAATTTTGCTGTTGCTTAATTATGTTTTTCTGTTTATAGTTCAATAGTTATGGAGGTGAACGGATAATTAGTGATGATGAAATTGTCTTTTTAGTAAATTTAATAAATCAATTTAAATAAATTTAATAAATCAATTTAAATAAATTTAATAAATCAATCAATGATGAAATTGTCTTTTTAGTAAATTTAATAAATCAATCTCTTATTAAATCAACCAACTAGGCCTACATTAATTGCAAAAACTTCGCACAGGTTAGCTAGGGTTCCAACAGGGAGTTGGGGAGTGGGGGGTTGGTGTGCGGAGCACGCAGGGGTCTCCCCTAGTTTATTTAATATTTGTCTATCCTAGAACTACTTTCAGTTCAACAATAACTATTACAGTCAAAGCAAAGTATTAGTGATGGAATGCACTTTGTCAAGCATCATGGCAGTATTTTTAAACAATATAAAAAACAATAATATCATTAACAATACAACAAACATAAGAAAACATCATCTACTATCACTGATCTGTGGACGACATAATCGTTTCGTACCGAGGCACTTCTAGAAAAATTTTCGCATACCTAAATAACATAAATCAAAATTTAAAATTCACAACCGAAATGTAAAATAACGACAGTATCCATTTTCTTGATCTAACCATAACAATATTGAATGGCAACCATAATTTCAAAATATGCAGGAAACCTACTCACACCGACCATACAATTCACGCCTCCTCTAACCATCCATTTTCCCATAAAATGGCAGCATGTAATAAATAGTTTTATTCACAGACTCTGCAATATACCTATGAGACAAGAACAATTTAATACAATCAAACATATTGCCATCAAAAATGGATATTCACCATCCATTGTAGACAAAATATTTAACTACAAAAGAAGAAATCTGGAAGTCCCAGGACTAAATCCGAAAGTAAATATATCATTTTACAATATCACAAAGATTTAGCATACAATACAGGCAATGTTTTCCTCAAACAAGGGCACATCGCTTTCAAAACTAAGAACAATTTACACAGCATTATAAACACAAATTTGATAGCTCAGGGGTTTACGAAGTATCGTGCGCCGATTGCCCAATGGACAAACGAGCTTTAGAAAAAGGTTCAAAGAACACATCCCGTCACTCAAAGAAATGCTACGTCTACAAAAAATTGAATCGAAATACACCGAACACCTTATTTTAAATAATCGTAACTACACAGCAATCGATGACACCTTAAAAATACTACACCATTGCAAAAAAAGGAAAATTTATGAATGCGTAGGAACAATACGAAATATATAAAATGAATACAACTAATCCGGATATAATACCTAACGAGAAACTTCTGTTTGATTCAAACGTATTATATAACACAATAATAACAGAAACATAACAGATATTATCTTGCATGTTATTGCAAACCAGTTTCCATACTTCACATAGATAAAGCAATAGTTGAGTGCGAGTGGGCCCAGCGGACATGGTTTCATTAAATGTGTTTTCGTGTAATTTATTTAAATGTTTGTAAACATGTTTTTGTCAAGTGTTCCATGACGGAGGGTGTATTCCAATAACTTGAGAATGGCTGAATAGCCGAAACGGCCGTGGTTTTTTAAAATACGACAAATGACTACTGACGATGGTAAGTTGTTAACATTATATTAATTTATCACAGTAGTCAGAATGGCGACAAACACAATAAATGAAACACAATTATTGAAACAAAACTTTTTTTCAGTTATTGAGTTACCTCCTCAGATGCAAAAGGTATATATATTTGTTAAATATTTTTAAAAAGTGAAATGTAAGCACTTCTAAGTATCAACTTAGAATGATACTTAAGTATGTGTTCATAGTTTTTAATTTGTGCAAATAATAATAAAGAATTTATTTCCTGTGTACATAATAAGAGTACTAACATAATGAAAAACTAAAAATACATCTCGATAATAACATATTTTTTTATACTTATTAACTAAATTGTACATTAATATTTACAAATAAATTGGGTTATGTACAATTTAATTTTTTCTTCTACACTTTATTGTGAAAGCTTCAAAAACTTAAGGAAATTAGGTATGGCGAAGTCAGTTTTTGGGTTTACCAGTACGAATTTCAAAAAAATGTTTGATGAACAGAAGGTCAATGCTCCCACCATTATTTATATCAATACATTATATAACATTTAGTGATCTCAGCTAAGGGATTGTATCTACTTTCAACTAAATAAAAACAGCGACAAGAAAAACAATCTCGTTGCAACTAAGTAATCGCACAAAAAAGATCTTCAATATTTTCAAATTCAAGAAGCCGGCTATTTAAGTTTTTTTAAAAAGGTTTAACTCTATAAATTGCTTTTATATTTGTTGGCTTCTACATAAAAAAGAGTATGAGAAACTTTGTATTTGTGGAGTTTACCTGATGAAAAATGGAAATACAAGAAGGAGACCATAAAATATAAATCTAAGGTCGAAATTTTACGAAATATTCCAGTTTCCTCATATGATAATTCATAGTTTTTTTATTTGTATAACTTATGAAAGCATTTTCGATCAAATTTCATTTGCTCATATTACAATTGCACAGGTAAAAGATTATTCACCCAAAAGCAAGGATTAACTAGATGCAATTAAACAAAATATGTACAACATTGATCAATTTCAAAAACAGTTTAGATAATAGGTGTAAAATGTTAGAAACACTAGATGATGCATTATTTATTTGGTTTTGCAGTGAAAGAAAACATGATTTGTCAATTTCAGGTCCCATATGCAGCAGAAAGCAAACAAACAAACAAACCGATTCAACAAACAAACCGTTCAAACAAAAATGTGCAAAATGAATACAACCAGCAAGGGTGGTTGGCTAGATGGAAGAAGCAGTAAGGAGTCAATTTACAATCACTGGAAAAACTTTGACACTAGTAATATATGGCTAAAATTCCAAAATCAGTTTAAAGAGTTTATTGAAAAAGATCTTACAGCAGATCAGGTTTATAATGCCTATGAATCTGGCTTATTTTACCAGACATTGCCAACTAAACATTAACAACAAAATTAAAGCAAGCGGTAATCAAGGCAGCAGAGCCTTAAACAATTGTTTTCCATAAAGTAGACTTTACATACATTATACTTTTGTTACAGTATGAAGTATATTACTTTCTCACTATACTATAGTATAGAAAAAGTATAGTGATCACAAAAAAAATCGATGTTGAGATTTTTGTGGAAATATCCGTTTTAGACCCCCTGAGTCCAAAAAAAGTGGCTTTTACAAAATGTCTGTCTGTATGTCTATGTGTATACAAAGTTAGAGGAAAACTATTCAGTCGATTTCAAACAAATTTGCACCAGACATGTCAAGTAGGCCTGTATAAATGCAGGAAAAACGGTTTTGACAAATTTTGAAAAATATCCCCCTTTTTGGCAAAAAACCCCCAAAAAATCAGTTATTTATTTTGTTTTATAAAAAAATGGCTCTAACGATTTTGATAAAATTTGGCTTATTTGTAGCCTTTAATGTACCCTATCATATGCAAAAAACCGCATCTTTCTAAAAATTCTTGTTTAGCTAATAATAATAACTGATTTTTAGGGGTTTTTTGGCCATAAAAGAAGTTGTTTTTCAAAATTTTTCAAAACCTTTTTTCGTGCATCCATACAGGCCTAATTAATTTACGTGTTGGTGCAAATTTGTTCGAAATCGATCGAATAGTTTTCTCTCTAGATAATAATAATAATATTTATTACCTAATTTCCTACTTTAATAAATCACCTCTCCTACCCCCACCTACAATTATGAAGTCACAGTGAATCTGTTTAATAATTTAAATATGTTTGTGAGAAAGTATGTGCCAGTTCCTGGTACCATTTATTTTTCTTGTAATGTGTTTCTAATATTATTTGAACTACAGTTACAGTTCCAAGGAGAGCTGGTCCAAGTTGATCAGACTTAAGATTCTACTGTAGTAAAAATAAAAATAAATAAATCAAATGTATTTAGTTAAAATCTAGAACAACAACAATAAACATACAGAACTTGAAGAAATTTGTAACAATGAAAATTTATATTTCTGTTGTTACGGTAATTTGAAATCATTTTTCCAAAACTTTGTTCGATACAAGTTGACAATTATGGGAAAGTAAAACCGATTTGCAAAGCGTTTGAGGAAAACAGTAGGCTGTGAGTGTTTCAGTTGATTTTTGTAATTACATTAAAAATATTGAATTTTCATATTAGTCCTGTTACTTAAATATCAAAAACCTTCAAAAGTTTTGTTTGGATTGTGCCTGTGTATTCGGAAAAAAAAAAAAAACAGGAACTCACAATACTTAAAATATTTGCATAACTCTTTTACTCTTTTGAAATTAATTTTAAATCAGGTAGATCAATGTTTAATGAGAACAAAATTAATTCTTGCTAATTGAAAGCAATAAGTAAACTTATCTCAGTTCTAACATTTAAAATACATTTAATACAATGTTGCTCCACCTATTAATAGTTGTGTACATTTTATTCAAAACAATTTTCAATATACCGTAGCCTATTTGTGTGATTAGTGTAAGGGACTATATATACTCCAAAAGGAAGGCATAACCCTACTTTAATAATTTAACTACTGCTTATGTATTTAAATACAAATCTATGTTCATAGTTTGAAGTTCTTGATGAATATACTTTAGGCAAAACAAACATTCTGCTGTCCTAAAGGTACAAAAACTCTTCGTCTGAAGCTTCAAGCAAGTGATTATGTGTACTCTGTAATTTTTGTTTAGGCTTACAACTAGTGGTGTTATTATCTTTCTAAAAAAAATTATATCCTATTTTTCTAATTCTTTGGTTTAAAAAAAGTTATTATCTTGGAAGCGGTATTTCTTCTAGACACTTCAGTCGATAGAACTTTGTACTCTCTATTTCCATACAGCTAGGTTAGATGAGTATACTTTATCAGATGTGGTACCTGCCTTGCTACATCATGTTCCTCTTTCATGTGGCTGAAGATTGACAATCTTCTTTCAATAGTAGATGCTCCGCGGTACCCAATGTGTTAATCTCACAGTCTGCGTTTCATATTTGTCTGTCTTACAACAGGTTTAATGAAAAATAATTATTTTATGTTACCAATACAGTTTGACAAATAATTTTAATGCAACCAATGATCATAGCTTTAAGTTCTTGATGAATGGGTGTATCCTTTCTAATTGATGCTAAAAATATAAAAAACTCTTTAAAGACTAAATTCATTCTATTTTATATAAACCTACAAATGGTTGTGGTGTTATCTTTCTGATATCATATTTTCATATTCCCTTTTTTTCTAGTTCTTAGATTTAAAAAAATATTATTAACTTCCTTGAGTCTATACAACTAAAACTGAGTTTCTGAGTCTTCCCATCTTTCTAAACTTGCCTTTGCTGCACTGTCTGACTTCTCTTTTTTGCCAGTTCATCTGCCTTTCAATTCCCTCAAATCCAATGTGGACGTGAATCCACTATTACTAATTAAATAAATAGATAAACACTGCTGCTTTCATAACTATTGTATCAGAAAATTGCGCATTGTTAGACTGCCATGTCGTTTATTCTTTCTAAAAACTAAAGAGTCCTTTTTTATTTTGAAAAAAGTCGACCTTGTGAGTCTTCAGATGACCTAGTTTGTAAATAGGCATATAGGTTGAAATCAATTATAGACCTACTAATAATCTACCATAGTTGAGTAATTACTACATTATTTTTATTTTCCTTATAGTTACATTTTATATTAAATCACAACAACTTGACCGATCTCAACAAGTTATTCTAAATAATCATTTATTGTGTTTATGTTTCTAGCGCTATGCTGTTTTCCTAGTGGATCTTACAATGTGGCTGAAATGGAAGAGAAGTATGGAGTGTTTGTGAGTGTTGAGGTGCCATCACTGGTGGAGGATGAGGATGATGCGTATGGTAATATTCAAACTAAATTTATAATTTGTAACTTTAATATTTGAAAATATTTAAAATATTGAAAATAAATATATAATATAATAATACAGACAAAACTAACATATTAGTTTTGTTGTGTTTATTAGTTTGTTCTTATTAATAGGCCTACAAAACATACTGAGAATAAAACTGTGTGTTATTCTTCTGGCATCCTAAAACAGTTCTGTATAATCGAGACGGTTTTCTTTATTTGTGGGTTTGTCTCATAATAAACATTGGCCTGAAGCTATAAACATATGCACTTTGGCTGCAAATTTAGCTATTGTTCAGAAAAAAATTATGAAAGTTTTGATGTACTTTGAGTGCTTAAGAATTTTTTACTACTTTTATTAAATTTGTTCTCTGCTACAAATATTGTGATCCAATTTACTTAGTTTTGCAGTTAAACAATCGAAAGCGTAAAAGCTCCCCCAAAGTAATAAAAGTTTGCAAAATTATACATCTTTAAAAAAAAGCCTTTGACAACTATTGTAGTCTGGATCATTTTACTCTGTGTAGGAGTTTCTGCATTGACTCCGTTTTGTAGTTGGGTGTGATTTCCTGCTGAGAACCCTTGTCATTTATGTAATTTTTACTGTAATTGTGTATTTGTTTTTTTAATGTATTCTAAAAGTGCATTTAATTTACAAAAATCTTTTGTAATGTTCGGATTGTTTTAAATAATTTATTTTGTAATGTTTAAAAGTAGAAAAGGATATGAGAGCCAGTTTATAAACTATTGTTATTTTGTATTTATACAGTACATATTATACTGTTTTTTGTTTTTATAGTTAGAAGTTTAAAAAAAAATCTATACATTATTTGTAGTCTCTTGTTTGTTAACTAATGACTTGTCTTATCCAATGTACATTGTCAAAAGAACTAAATACAAATGCAATGAAATAGTTTCAAAATAATCAACTCGTTTCAGTAATTCATTTAAAAATAGTGGCCATTTAAAGTAAATATTTATAAAGAAGTCAAGAGTAAATTTTTGTTTAATTTATAATGGCATAGTATGTGTCAAAACTATTGAACAAGGGTAGGGGTAAAGCAGAGTCCAATGGTCTGATGGGTTCAACATTCATAGCAAGACCAATTAATTAAGTTAGACGTTGTGTAACAGTATGGAATTAAAAAAGTTAGGCCATATTCAAATTTTTTTTTAGTAAATGTCAATTCGAATTTGTAAAAATACTGTACTTTATTCATGCAAAGCAGACAAAATTAAAAATGTTTCTTTCTTTTCTAGATGGGAGCACTAAACCAGTGATCGTAAAAACGCGAGGTAAGAATAAAATAATAATTGTTATTAATCCTACAGTTCATAGTGGTTAACTATTCTATAGTGGTTTTTGTACTAGAGAAACTAACGTTCAACTTAAGAAGTTTTTCAGCTTTCATTATGAAATGGGAATTGACGAGCACATTTCAGTTTAATTATTAGTTTTAAAGTGAAACTATTGCTACCGTACTAATAGTGAGTGCCAGATTAACCATAACTCTATGGCCCACTAGCTTTCTCAGCTTCGGGAGGGGCCCCACTAGGAGTCTGTTTTAGAGCTGTATTAGACAGAACAAAAAGTTTAATATAATGGATAGATATTGATAACAGCTTCTTCTTTGGTCATTTGCTCATTAAATGTTGTCCTCCCAAATTTCATTCCAATCCGTTCGGTAGTTTTGAAGAAGTCATTTTTTAATAACTTTGATCCCCCCCAAAACCCCCCTAAAATTTCGAATTTTTTCAAAACCTTTCTTAGTGAGCACCTATGGCCCTAGAGGAAGCTACATACCAAATTTCATTCAAATCCGTTCAGTAGTTTTGAAGAAGTCATTTTTTAATAACTTTGATCCCCCCCAAACTCCCCCTAAAATTTCGAATTTTTTCAAACCCTTTCTTAGTGAGCACCTATGGCCCTAGTGGAAGCTACATACCAAATTTCATTCCAATCCGTTCGGTAGTTTTTGAGAAATCGTGATGAGTGAGTCAGTGAGTCAGTGAGTCAGTGGGTTTTGGCTTTTATATATATAGATAGATATGGAACGCCGAGTCAAGCGGTGCTGGGTGGCAAGAAAAAGCCGGCTGCATTCGGTCCCCCCACCACTAGTCAGTGTAAACTAACAGTGACTCTGTAGTCGCGCTATTGAGTCTGGCACGGCTTTAATGGTTTCTCTATATTATCTTACGTTGTGGAGTAGTTTGTGAGCTATTTTAGTTTATTTTCCGATACATATTTTATTGAACTCGTGAAGAGATTGTACACTGAAGAAGAAAATGCCAACCTACCGTGTAGCTTACAACTGCAAGAACTGCATGACTAAAGAATTTGGTTTATCCGGACACAAGTAAGTATAAAAATTTATATAAGGGTGATTATTTCTAAAATGTTATGTAAGTTTATTCATGCATATGACAATACTTCTTGCCAATAACATTGTAAAGAATATGTTTTACTTAATATATTAAAGGATTATTTAAGAGATAGAAAATTAGTTTATGACACAAAGAGTGGACCAATAAGGAAGAAAGTTACAGGTGGAGCAGCGCAGGTGTCTATACTTGGGCCAGATCTGTGGAATATAGCTTATGACAGAATTTTTCGAATGGATATGCCGGACTCTACGTTTATTGTAGGTTATGCGGATGACATTGCGGCAGTTATTGTCGGACGGGACGTGGATGTTCTATAATGGAAGTTAAATAAAGTCGTGCGAAGAGTGTACGCGTGGATAAAAGATCATGGACTTAGCTTGGCTATAGAAAAGACAGAGATAATTATGTTTACTAAGAAGCAGACTCCCTACCCTAATAAAGATGACTTTAGGATCAGAAGAAGTAACAACCAGAAGCACAGTTAATTACTTAGGAATGAGAATGGACAATAAGATGACTTTTGGGAAGCTGATTGAATATGCTGTCACCAAAGCTACCAAGGTGACTGTGTCCCTGGGCCGTGTAATGGCAAATATAGGAGGTCTCCCATAGCAAACAGGAGACGTTTGCTTATGGAGGTAACAAACTCTATTTTGCTCTACGGATGTGAAGTGTGGGAAGGAGCCCTGAAAATTGCGAAGTATAGAAATAAGATGGCTGCAGTCCAAAGACGGGGAGCGTTGCGTATTGCCAGTTGTTACAGGACAGTTTCGGTACCAGAGATCTGCTGGCGTTAGAGAGACAGGGTGTTTTTCATAAAAGAACCGATATAAATATGGTGGCATGTGCATTGCGGAAACAAGCGAGGGAAAAGACCATGAGTAACTGGCAAGAACGGTCGAATTCCGAAACCAGAGGTAAATGGACGAGAAGATTAATCCTTAACCTTAATGAATGGTACGGGAGAAGGCATGGGGAGGTGAACTATTTCCTGACGCAGATGCTCTCTAATCATGGAGCCTTTTACAAGTATCTAAATCAAATGGGAAAAACAAATAGCGGAGCCTGTCAGTACGGAGACTCTGACAGAGAAGATGCAGAACATACCTTCTTTGTTTGCAAAAGATGGAACACGTAGAGACGGTTTCTAATATCTAAGTTGGGTGACACTAACCCTGACAACATGGTCAGTAAAATGTTGAAGAAAGAGATCTACTGGAGAGCAGTGTCTGCTTTTGTGGAGAGAGTCATGAAAGAAAAAATAAAGGAGATGTCACTTTATAGTAAGAAGGGAAAGAAAAAAGAAGACCAAGCCAAATGGCAAAATACGGGGTACCAGCTTGAAGTAATGCTATCCAGCGGTTCCAGGGTGAAGGTACTGCCAGAATAAGAATGGAGGTTAGGGTTTATTGGGTACACCGGATGAACCGGGAGTCCCACACACCAAGGAACGTATTCCTTGATGGTGCCTAATGCATTCCCCCCTCCTTCAGAAAAAAAGAATATGTTAAATATGTAGATGTAGTCCAGCCTTTATGTAACAGATTATGTTTAACTGAAAACCAAAGCATTGCCTTCAAAGTTTGATATGTTTTCTTTGGTAGTAAAAGGCAGTAAAAATAATTTTTTTAAAATTTTTATTAAATAAATTTAGTTGGATGACATTGTTTTAGGTTTTCCAAGGGACCCTGTTCTTCGTAAACGTTGGATTATAGCCACAAAAAGGAAAGGATTTGTTCCTACCGATAAATCAACCCTTTGCAGTATCCACTTTGAAGAAAGTACATATAAAACCGGTGGCATACACAGAAGATTGAAAAAGGATACATTTCCCACATTTTGCTTAAAAAATATTCAAACACTAATGAAAAAAATGTAAAGTCCAAGGTGATGTTCTTAATTAAAGCTTACTTAATTTAATGATGGTATTCGACATTAACTATTATCTATGGTATTAACTATTACCCACCAACCGTCCAAAAAGTGACTGGAAAAAAGTATTTCGCAGAATTTTTCAGAAGTGGCATTTGTTAACTTTTCAATTTTACTTGTTTTGTTTTCAGCCTCATGCTTCACCGATTAAGAAAACTCCACCGACGTTCTCTCCAACAAAGGAAGTTGAAAAATCTTACAAAAAAAGTTGAAGCAAAGAGAAAAAATAATAAAAACTCTAACCGACATAATTTTAGTTTTTTGAAAAAAATTAATGCACCAGAATTGAATTCTTTTTGAAGTACGGTATTAAATAATAATTTTTTAGGACTTCCTTTACTTATATTGATTACCAGCCTTAGTAACAAAGACAAAAGTAAACATTCTTTAGATATATGGGAAAACGAAAGAATTTGCATTAACGTTGTATTTTTATTGTTTATAAATAAATATTATTACGGAAAAAATACAATTGTATTTAATTTTAAAATTAAAATCCTTTTTCCATGAACATTAACTTAAATCTTCAAATTTTACTATTCACACTTAACAACAAACGAATATATCGTTTTATCAAGACGCGCGTATTGGGTTATATGGACCTGTGCCGGTGGACCACTGACTAGTGGTGGGGGAAGCAGTGCGGCAGACGGCTCGCTCCACACTATGACTAAGCGTTCCATAGGCCTATTATATAGTTCTATGGTTTCGACCTATGTAGAGCTGACATTAGAATCATTTTGTATACAAAACTTGTAATTATACAGATAGACCCACGAGGAAAGGTAAAGATGTTAGGAGGCCTACTACTAGAAATAAAAAGTGCCAATAAATATAGGTCCGGAAATGTTTAATTTTCGAATTACCCACCATTTTTTTTCTGTACTAAACACTTAATATCTTTAAAAATAGAAAACATAATGACCTGAAATTTTGTGTAGGCTCCAAATTTGTTACGAAGCCCTTGTACAAAAACCAGAACGTTACACAGACTTTACAAAATGGCGGCCATTTAAAATGTATAGTGTC
Source organism: Philaenus spumarius (assembly GCA_018207615.1). Classification (NCBI taxonomy): domain Eukaryota; kingdom Metazoa; phylum Arthropoda; class Insecta; order Hemiptera; family Aphrophoridae; genus Philaenus; species Philaenus spumarius. The sequence goes on along the minus strand of JAGFPH010000339.1, from coordinate 512,221 downwards.
AAATATTTATAAAACCGCTAACTTTATAAAAAAATTAAGAAATAAAAAAGTTAATTTTTTAATAACAAACAAAAGGCTTTTTAAATGTTTTCCGTAGCTCAAAATATATCCAAGCTATCGGGTAAAGTCTCAAAAAATATACTATTATTGTTGTTTATGTATTGTTATAGCCATTACCAAGAAATTATGTTCTTAGTTTTTTAGCCGATAACGCGGTTATTTTTTGAGCTACTGAACAAATAAAAAAAATGTAATTGTGTGCTTAAGACCACACGGGAAAAGTGTAAACTTTTTATTGGTTAACACAACTCACGAAATGAGGAAGCACAATGTCCACTTCAGAGATATTACTAATTAAACTATACATTGTATTAACATTAACAGATTAAGCCTTAGTTATATCATTGTATTTGGATAACCTAATAGAACTCCGATCCAATGCAATATTTTGTTCCACTGGAAATTCGACGATAGTGGCGCTATCTATTGGGGAAACGATGGAAGCTGTGTGAAACACCAATGCTACCAATGATTTCTCCCTAGCGCTACCTCGCGGCGCGATCATGCACTATTTTCCCGACAACCTAATTTTCGCCACACTGCTGCCGTATGGATGCAAGATCTATTTATTATTCATGATCTATGGTTATATAGTCCATTCCACCATCCGTGGCGCCTGAGAGTAAAGACAGGGTCTCCTATCGCCTTAGGTGCCACCATCGACTACAGAATAAAACAAACTGGCCATCGCCTATACCTGTACAGTATGAAAAGTGTGCCTAAGTCCGCCATCTTTGATAGGTCTAGAAAGCCAAAACGGCTTGGAGATGACACTAAAATTGTAATGCTTGTGTTTCAAATACACTGTTGTTTTGAACACTTAGAACACTCCGATTCGTTAAAAATTTTACACACTGACAGAATATTAGTGTGGGATGATAATGGTATAAAAATTATTAATTACGAAAAATCTTTAAAGGTATAAATAAATTACCAAAGCTAGGACTTAATATGGAACTTTAAATTGTGACATGAAAAAGTTGTTTTGTGAGGAATTTTTTGTTTTTTGTTCAGAGACGAGGTGTAAGCGTAAAAGTTTGACTTAATAAGTTAAATTTTATGAAACATATTTTTTCAATAAATTAGCTCAAGTAGTTAAGTTTTTAGAGCAGGTTAAATGTACAATTAAGTACGCGCCAGAATCTCGCTCAATTCCCAAGACGCGGAGCGCGCCGACCGACTTGTTATAGCCGTACTATCAGACTATTTACTGTCTCTAAGGTTTTGTTAGTTACTAACATAGCTTTAGCAATAAATTTTAGCTGTTTTCCCCCGTTAATAAAAATTTTTTATTTTCATTAACCACCCAAAGATTAAAGGTAAAATGATTTAGAATGTTGTATGATTCTAACGATTTATTTTAAATCTAGGCCTAAACATTGTCTTACCTTTGTTCAACATGGCTTAGCCAACTATATCAAATGACATTTAAGAGTATTAACTTTTTAAGCGTAAAAATTGTATTCTTTGGACACTGCATAAGCCCGTAAGCCGTCGATGTTATGCTCATAAAGAAATTACGTGATTATATGCGTAAAAAAAATCTCAAATTCTCTTTTCAAATCCTAACCTTAAAATTTGAATTGACGATCTTAATTCCCCCGCAGGAAAGCTTAATCAATCCTTTTTACTTTCCTTACCCTATACTAGGTAAGGTAAGTATTGCGATCGACCCAAAAATTCGATGTCGAGTTTTCATAATATCTTTACGTTTCAAGGCATCTGAGTCCAAAAAATGCATTTTTGGCAATTGGTCTGTCTGTGTGTCTGTGTGTCGGGGTGTGTGTGTGTGTGTGTGTCCGGAGTGCACAGGGCAAACGGCTGGACGGATCGAACTGAAATTTACAGGATATCTTCAAACATGTAAACAATTAAACCCATGTAAATTTGAAGCAAATCGGAGGTGGTGTCTTACCGTGGGAGCAGTTGTTAGCACATTTTTGGTATTTACTCCAAATTCCCTCTAACGATTTTGATTAAACTTTGCTAACATACTCTACTCCGACCCCCTTAACACCCTATGTACGCGAAAGACCGTTAAAAATTCGTTGAAAAAAGTTATTACAAAAACCAAGTTATTTTGTTTTTTATCTCTGAAATGGCTGGTCCCATCGACTTGAAAATGGCCTCATTCGATTCAGCGTCCAAAATAATGTCAAAAACGATACCCCACTCAACTTTTTACATTTTTTCAAAAATTGCCCCCAAAAAGGGCGTTTTTGGGGGTAAAAATGTCTTTTTTTAACCTAGCCGTATTTGGTATCAAATTTGACATTTTGTGAGGTTAGAAATCGATTGAGACCAAAATCAGGTCCGTGGGATTAACCGTTTTGAAGTTAGTACCGCATTTGAAGTTCTAACCTAGAAAAAGCTGTTGGTTTTGAAGAATTATAAAATGATATAAATATTTAAGTCAAGTTGCTATGGCAATGAATAAAAAAATAAAATAAACGGTACCAGAAACTGGCACATACTTTCGCACAAACATTTAAATTATTAACTCGAAAATGGTATCATCAATCTCTCGCTCGAGAAATTTGATAATTGATACAGCATCTATTTTGGTAAGGAAAGTTGTGTGATGTGCACACCAGATGTTTTGTATAGAGAAGAGAAGGAAAGATTAATAACATAGAACGTCTGGGAGGTGCTGCTATCTCGTAGCGAATAAAGTAACTAGTACTTTAATTGCGAACATCTAGGAGGTGCTGCTATCTGGTAGTGAATAAAGTAACTAGAATTTCAGTTGCTAGGACAGTCTTTTATTTGCTAAGTAAAGACAGTTTAAAAAAAAATAGTTACTACATTGCAATATTTAATTTTAGTTGCGATGGCCGTATAATTTACTATGTAAAGACAGTTTACAAAACAGTTACAACATTGCGCAATATTTTTTTAGTTCTTTTACTTATTATTTCACTTCTTAATTTGTACACAACATTAGTTATCACTTCACAACACAATTGTTCACACTTTTTTTGCCGGAGTTTCACTTTTTTTTATTACTACAATCCTGTGCAAAGGTATTTTAGGAACAGTCCCCGGAACAAGGAACAAAATTGATAGGAAGCTCCCGATAAATGATGTTTTCATTACCAATGTAAGGTAATTGCGCAATTTCTCCTACTCATAAGCTAAAGTACAATTTGTGAGCTTTATCATTCGAAAGATAATTAAATTTACTATAATCCTGTGCAAAGGTGTTTTATGGAACACAGTTTCCGGAACTAGGAACAAAATTCATAGGAAACTCCCAGTATTTAATGCTAGTTATTTTCTGATAAGGAACTTCGTGTATAGTATTGCGGCAATGCAACTTACATGTTTTTTTTATTTTATAATATTTTGATAACTTTTTTAAAACCAAGAAAAACGGAAAATATTTTGTCAATTTAAAACAGTTTATTTACGCTTCATTCCGCTTTTAAGGAAAGGTATCCAAAGTCCTAAAGATTTTTAATTTAATCAAATAAACAGCCTCAACCACAAAAATGTTTTTTAAATTAACATTTTAAGACTTTGCCTAAACTAAAGTTTGTCACCAAAAATTATTAGTTTACCTTCAAATTCCGCGTAACAATTATTTTTTAAACTTTAACTTAAATTATTTCGAAACAGTTTTCTGTCACTTTGACTCCTTAACGGGAAGGAGACCGCGCCCACTAGTTCTCAGGGAAAGGAGGAAAAGTATTAGGTTTTAGTAATTAAAGTCAGAGGTGTTTTTCTTTTAAGACAATTATTTAAAAGTAATTATTATGACGTAAAAGTCGTTTAGCGCTAGAATATTTTTTAAACGTTATGTCATTTCAAAAGTTACAATACCCCTCCATGAAACAAAAATACTAAATTAATGTAGTTATTTAATTACAACTAATTACAAAAAGGGAATTCCTCCGTCTATCCAGGAATAATCAACAAAACGAACCGAGGATGCTGTTATTTTAAATACACATTTTTTGGATCCCAATAGTCGATATCGAAATGGTGGGGTTATTATTATTAAATAATTTTTGTCTTATATCTGTAACACTCTTTATTATATAATATACGGAAGGTGAAACCGTGAAATTATGGGAGAAAATCTGCGTCTTTTTGTTACAGAGTAGTACGTGTAGTCTAGTATTTTAATAAAAGGAGTGAATTTTTCAACAGGGTTTGAAGTGGATTTTTTGTATGGGCAAAAATTTGATGGTTAATATTTTCCTAAACTGCCAAATTAATTTTCCAAATTTTAAAAGTTTTCCTGGGTAGGGTACTCCTTAATCCCCATACCCCTGGTCCAGACCCGCCGAAAGTATCACATGGGCGCCCATTGCTTTTGAGGTTCACAGTTTACTCATATCTAGTGGAGACCTCTGCATGTTTCGCACACCAATTTCCGTTTTTCCTCCAAAAACTTATTTTTTAATAGATATGGATCATAACCATATCATCAACTCCTATAAAAGCGAATGTACGTCCGTTCGTACATACATACGGAGTATTGTACGAGAGTAACATATAACAGCTGATTTCAGCCATCATCTGTAGCGTAGCTTATACTTTGGGGTTATGTTTACAACTTCAATCATTATAATTTCTTGTAAAGTTGATTTAAAAAAATACTAGTTATAGAACTAATGTATGCTATAATACGTTATAAGAATTGCTTTTAGGTTGTAAACTGTACATAAATACAACCTTTTATCATCAATATATTCGTTTATAACAAATTTAAAGAAGCCTATAAATTTATCGTTTGTTTTTAAACCTATTCGTTTAACTTCGGAAGTATTCGTACATCTTCGTCTAACATTTGTATAAACACATTCGAATACTAATATTTTTTCACTATAATATTAATAACTTCTAAATCATTTGATCTATCAATATGAAATAAAAAGTAATTACAAGATAATATTTGTATGTTTTTATAAATATATAATAACGTATATAAATACATTTTCGAAGTGAAAACTTCTTTAGGCACGTTGTGCTCCCCGTAAGAAAGCATTTGCGGGTGAGGAAAAAAGTATGAAATCGCGACACCGCCACCGC
>JAGFPH010000339.1:482614-499632 GCA_018207615.1 Philaenus spumarius | reverse complement strand
TAGTATTTTACAGCAATGTGAGCGCCATATACCAAATAAAATTTAAATATGTTTAATGTTGGTACAGTAATCAGCTGTTTGATCTAATATTTCGATTAACTGCTGATTTCAAAGAATTAATGTGGATGAGAATAAATAGATTTAAAAAATTGTACTTCATATTTTTAGGATACTTACCTTTAACTAAAACCTTCTTCCTTATTATTACCAGTTTAACTAAACTGGTTCTTTTGTCCTTTATTATTACTGCTGTTATACAATATACGAAATGATTTGATTTGGAAATTTAACGTTATTTCCCATCTTATCATCGAGGTTATCATTAACTCTACACCCTTATTGTAAAGAAAACATAATAGATATTATGTCTGTAGAAGGTTCCCATGTGGTTGACGAGCTGAGCAGGGGTCTCCTCTAGTTCAAAAATAACAATTAATTAAAGAACAATATAAATATAAAATTCACTTTTTACTTTCTCACTATACTATAGTATAGAGATCGCAAAAAAAATCGATTTTGAGATTTTTGTGGAAATATCCGTTTTGGGACCCCCTGAGTCAAAAAAATGTCTGTCTGTATGTATGTATGTCTGTATGTATACAAAGCTAAAACGAAAACTATTCGATCGATTTCAAACAAATTTGCACCAGACATGTCAATTAGGCCTGTATAGATGCACGAAAAACGGCTTTGAAAATTTTTGAAAAACAACCCCCATTTTGGAAAAAAAACCCCAAAAAATCAGTTATTATTTTTTTATAAAAAACGGCTTTAACGATTTTGATAAAATTTGGCTTATTTGTAGCCTTTAATGTACCCTACCATATTTAAAAAACTGCACCTTTCTAAAAATTCTCGTTTAGCTAACAATAATAATAATAACTGATTTTGGGGGTTTTTTGGCCATAAAGGGGGTTGTTTTTCAAAAAATTTCAAAACCATTTTTCGTACATCTATACAGGCCTAATTGACGTGTTTGGTGCAAATTTGTTCGAAATCGATCGAATAGTTTTATCTCTAGCTAATAATAATAATATTTATTAGTTAATCTCCTAGTTTAAAATCACCTCTCCTCCCCTCCTACAGTAATGAAGTCACTGTGAATCAGTTTAATAATTTAAATATGTTTGTGAGAAAGTATGTGCCAGTTTCTGGTACCGTTTATTAAACAAAAAAAAAATAAAATAAAAATTTTATATTATGTTTGAAATAAGTGCAAAATAAAATATGTGTGCAAAATAAAATACAAAATAATATCTTCGGGGATCACAACTTGTGAGAACGGGCATTCCCGAGGCTCCCGTGCTGGTCCTTCATCTTGTCTTGGGTAAGATCGTTATATCGGCCTACCTTCTTACAGGCTCCGAAGTATTCGAATGCCTGGGTCTTTCGATTTCATTTTTAGCAAATTTCTATAGGAAAGATGAGCTATTGCAGTAACTCTTATGGTGAGACCTAAGGTCAATGAGCACTGATCCCCGAACACGTTTTGAGATGTAATTAAAAATGTGTATATATATTTCTATATATGTGTTCGCACTCTAACGACCTCATTTTACTTTCTCACTATACTATAGTATAGAGAAAGTACAGTGATCGCAAAAAAATCGAAGTTGAGATTTTTGTGGAAATATCCGTTTTGGGACCCCCTGAGTCCAAAAAAGTGGTTTTTACAAAATGTCTGTCTGTATGTCTGTATGTATGTCTGTATGTCTGTATGTCTGTATGTATACAAAGCTAGAGAGAAAACTATTCGATCGATTTCAACCAAATTTGCACCAGACATGTCCAGTACGCCTGTATAGGTGCACGAAAAAGGGTTTTGAACAATTTTGAAAAACAACCCCCTTTTTGGCCAAAAACCCCCCAAAAAATCAGTTATTATTTTTTTATAAAAAAACTGCTCTAACGATTTTGATAAAATTTGGCTTATTTGTAGCCTTTAATGTGCCCTACCATATACAAAAACCCGCATCTTTCTAAAAATTCTCGTTTAGCTAATAATAATAATAATAACTGATTTTTGGGGGTTTGTGGCCATAAAGGGGATTGTTTTTCAAAATTTGTCAAAACCTTTTTACGTACATCTATAAAGACCTAATTGACGTGTTTGGTGCAAATTTGTTCGAAATCGATCGAATAGTTTTCTCTCTAGCTAATAATAATAATATTTATTAGTTAATGGCCTACTTTAATAAAAGTATACAAAGCTAGAGAGAAAACTATTCGATCGATTTCAACCAAATTTGCACCAGACATGTCCAGTACGCCTGTATAGATGCACGAAAAAGGGTTTTGAAACATGTTGAAAAACAAACCCCTTTTTGGCCAAAAACCCCCCAAAAATCAGTTATTATTTTTTTATTAAAAAACGGCTCTAACGATTTTGATAAAATTTGGCTTTTTTGTAGCCTTTAATATGCCCTACTATATACAGAAACCTGCATCTTTGTAAAAATCCTCGTTTAGCTAATAATAATAATAATAATAACTGTTTTTGGGGGTTTTTTGGCCATAAAGCGGGTTGTTTTTCAAAATTGTTCAAAACCCTTTTTCGTGCATCTATGAAGACTTAATTGACGTGTTTGGTGCAAATTTTTTCGAAATCGATCGAATAGTTTTCTCTCTAGATAATAATAATAATAATAATAATAATACTTATTAGTTAATCTCCAACTTTAATAAAAAAAACTCTCCTACCCCACCCTACAAGTCACAGTAAACCTGTTTAGTAATTTAAATGTATTTGTGAGAAAGTATGTGCCAGTTCCTGGTACCGTTTATTACGTCTGATTTGGTAAACACGTTGGTTTTCCAAGTCGCTCGGACGAGTTCGATAGAAAAAAATCAAACAACCAGAAAAAAGTTTTTGACTGGAAGTAACATTTTTTGAGATTTTTCGTACTATAATAAAACATTTTTTTGGGGTTTATCCAATAAAATGTATATAGAAGATTATTATGTACATTTTGGTTTGACACGACCTTATAGCCCGTCTGGTTTCCCCAAAACTGATCAAAACGTAAAATACCTTACACGTACCCGCCGGCCGGTTCAAATCAACAACGTGGGGGATTTTACCTTGGGGCAGCTTCAGATCCGAGGCCTGGATGTAAACTCAGCGAAGAAGTCCGTAACCCGAAGCTGCAAGGTTGAGGTACAAACTGAGCGGGTTTTTCCGCTGCGGGCGGAACGAGTTGGAGCTGGAGGATGAAGTCTAAACAAATTCTACTTCTATATACGTACATTGGGGATTTAGTTAAGTATTGCACTAAAACTAAAATGTTGCAAAATTATCGAACCACCTAGTCATATTCTGCCAGCTTTAAAGAGAGCCAACCACGGTTTGCTTTACTTCCGTCCTCTTACCACAAAAGTCTGGGCCTTTAAGTACAGTAATGCGTTTAAGGGTTAATCTTTAATTATTGAAGACCTATACATATTTAATCAATCTATATATATAAAAACCAAATACCACTCACTCACTGACTCATCACTAAATCTCAAAAACTACCGAACGGATTGGAATGAAATTTGGTATGTAACTTCCTCGAGGACCCTAGGTGCTCGATACGAAAGGTTTTTAAAAAATTCGAAATTTTAGGGGGATTTGGGGATTCAAAGTTACTAAAAAGAACCACCGAATTGATGATTGGAATGCAATTGGGTATGAAGCTTCCTAAAGGGCCCTAGGTGCTCGCTAAAAAAGGTTTTTTAAAAAAAATCGAAATTTTATTGGGGTTTGGGGGGTCAAAATTACTAAAAATCACCATAAGAAATACATAGTGTAATATATTTATTGATGTATATTTTTTGTTAATATACATTTAACTTTGATTTGTCTACCCGTGCAAAGCCGGATCGGGGCAGCTAGTCTTGTATATAAATATGTATATATATGCTTAAAACAAAATTAACTGGTACCTAAATTAGAATATTTTTTGTAGAAGTTGGATGTGGGAAACCAACGGCTTGAAGGAGATATTCAGAATTTGACTTTTGAACGAGGCACGCGTGCAGATTGTTAAGACCGTTTTACCAATCGCAAATTAATCGTGACTCCACAACAGTCGGTGTTTGGTATTTGTAAATAAATGGTGATTCATTTGACAATACAGTAATTTCAATTGGGTGAATCAGAACATGTTCAATTATCAGAGTACAAAGCATGCAACGCCATAAACCAAACAAACGTTGATAACTCCAAGGTACCAAATTTATATCAATAAACTATTTACGATGTTTTTTTAAACCAGTGAAGTTTTATAAAGAATAAAACATTTTTAGTACTTTTGTTATTTTGTAAATTAAAATTGAATATACATTGTTAATTCATCAATATTGTTCATTAGTTTGAAAGTTAAAACAAATGTAATAAATTTATTTCCTATTGTATTCAAGATATTCTTTATTAGATTATTCGACATAAGGTTCATAATAATACTTAAATTTTGAAAAAAAAATGGTGGTAGAGGTATTCATACTTTACAGGAAAACTATAATAACGATTTCATTTTTAAAATTATTGAAACATTGGGGTTTTTATGATGAATGGCTCACTTTTACAGTACGCGAGACGGTGGACAAAATTTCTTGCGGACTTAATATTACCTCAATCGTTCGAGCTTCACGCTCCTAGCACTCTCATTGTTATTAGAAAAATCACGTTTGTATAGTTTTTGTTGTTTCGTATTTAGAATGAATTGGTATTACTTCTTATTTATATTCTGGTATAATATAATTCAATTATGAAATAACATTTAACGAAAATGAAAATAACTTAGATCAAGTCCAGGCTTTCTTTAAGAAAATTTTAACTTGAACTGGACTTATGAGAAAGAAACACTATATAAATAATAAAATGAACACAGTTTGTCACAAGAAACGTTTAGTTTTCAAATGCGTTTCGATGACCAGGTCATCATCATAAGTGATTGTTACAGTTGCAGTTACACTTATAACTGTACGTTAGCGTTTGTGGTAAGTTATAAGATAAGTTATAAGTTGAGTTATAAGGTAAGTTATAAGTAAGTTATAAGGTGAGTTATAAGGTAAGTTATAAGGTAAGTTATAAGTAAGTTATAAGGTAAAAATCATAAGTAAGTTGTAAGTAAGTTATAAGGTAAGTTATAAGTAATTAATAACGTAAGTTATGAGGTAAGTTATAAGTAAAAAAGGTAAGTTATAAGCTGAGTTATAAGGTAAGTTATAAGTAATTAAAATGGTATGGCATAAGGTGAGTTATAAGGCAAGTTATAAGTAAGTTATATGGTAAGTTGTAAGTAACTAATAAGGTAAGTTAAAAGGTAAGGCATAAGGTGAATTATAAGGTAAGTTATAAGGTAAGTTATAAGGCAAGTTATAAGTAAGTTATAAGGAAAGTTGTAAGTAACTAATAAGGTAAGTTATAAGTAAATAAAAAGATAAGTTATAAGTTATACCTTAGTTATAAGGTATGTTATAACTGTTATAAGTAAGTAAAAATGTAAGTTATTAAGTGAGTTATAAGGTAAGTTATAAGTAAATAAGTTATAAGTAAGTTATAAGGTAAGTTATAATAAAAGATATAAGGTAAGTTATAAGGAAAGTTATAAGTAAGTTATAAGGTGAACTTATAAGGTAAGTTATAACGTGAGTTATAATGTAAGTTATAAGTTTGAAACCATCACTGATGATAATGACTTGGTCAACAGAACGTACTTGAGTATTAAACGTTTTTTGTGAGAAACTGTGTTTCCTGTTTTTCTTTTTAGAATTTAACAATTTCGAAATGGCTAACGGTACGGAACCCTTTTCCTGTTTTTCATAAGCAGACGTGAATTTATAGTTTGTTAAACTGACCTTAGTTTCTCTTGTGGTTAGTTTAAAAAACTATAAACTAAAAATTCAAGTTATTTACTTCGATCTGAAATGTTCGGACCGTTACTATCGATTTCCAGTGTAATTCGCGGACACATTGAATTCAATACATTCTCAATGACAAGGATTGTAATTATCTCAGAAATATCTCACAGTTGTGTTAGGATACCGTACCGTGGACCATGGCGGGACGAATCTCACTCGACTCTTGGGAGATTACAATACCATGCGGAAGTCCTTCAACCACAGTGTCATCAAATAACGGATATCTGCTATTGTAGGGACAGTCGGACTATTGCCCTAAAAATTCCTTTACATTGCACTACAACTGTAAAAAGGCAGTCACATGTGTTGGTTTCGTTATACCAATGTTTCAACACCAAGATTAAACCTTATATTTTATAAATTAAAGGCGCTAATTACCTTATTGTTAAAGTACACTATTCTTAAACCCCCCTATTGGATTACCGGTTTCGACGGCATACTATCATCTTTAGGTGTAAGGCAACAATTTCACGTCAGTTCTTTGCGAACTTACGGTAAAAAAATGTTTTTTAGAAAATGTAAGGAAATTAAAAATTAAGAATACTTATGTAAGTAAGTTTGATTTTGAATATCAAAAAAATAATAATACGTAAACATCGAAAATTGTTTTATCATTTTTAGTATTTATTAGGCCTATAAAAGGAGAGGAATGAAACTTATATCATTGGAAATGTACTGTGCCATAGATGTGCAGAAACAAATAATTATTTGTTATATTGCCGTAAAGATAATTCATAAAATAAACTAGGCCTAACCTAAAATTGTATTGCTAAGCTGATTTTTGGAATCAGAGGTTTTAGGCCTAATGTTATTTTATGCAGTTCGTTGTTATGGCAACGAATATAAAAATGAATAATTTTTCTTCGTCATGGCTTTATATTTTTCTTTCAAATTTGATTTTTCAACCAATTAATTAAATTAAAACATTTTGATCACATTCAAGGCTGTATGAGCTCAGATTCCTTCGACTTTCCAGCACGGAAAAATATTACAAAAAAAGGTAAGCAAACAAAAAAGCATACTTAGTGTTGTTTTCATGTATTTCAATTTAAATGATCACTTATCATTATTTTGTTGTCAAATTATTTTACATTTTAATAGTTTACTTCTAAAGAATTTATTATGTTTAAATGTTTTGTCATTAATTCCGCTAGGGGCTCTGCCCCTGGACGCTTCACTTCGCTCGCAGTTGGAAAATTCGCTAAAGAATCTCGTTAATCTTTGGCGCGTTTGTACATAGGTTTGTAAAATTATGAAACCAAGCTTAAATATATTAACAGTAATTACAAGATTAATTATAACCTCAAATACATGCTTTAGAAACGTGAGAGGCTTTCATTACGATTTTAGTCCTACTTCTACTATCTTCTGTCAACTAAAGTTTTGAAACCAGGCCTAAATATAGTAAAAATTATTGCAGGATTAACATAACTTCAATACTATGTTTTAGAAATGAGCCAGGCTTATATTACAAAATTGACTATTAGATTTTATCCATCTTTGCCAAGTTTACCTTTTTTTTGACAAAATAAATTGTTAAATCAGGTATAATGTATTCTAATTCCAACGTGCTAAAACAGTATTAATTAGCTTGTTTTTTACTTTCTCCACCCTATAAGCTTACGTAGTATATGGAGAAAGTATTGTTTTCGTAAAAATGTTCGAATTTGAATTTTCAGTTGAATTATCTGTTTTGGTGCTCCCAGAACCCCAAAAAATGGTTTAGTGCAATTATCTGTGTTGGTGCTCCCTGAACCCAAAAATATTTTTAGTGGATTTTTTTGTTTTGGTGCTCCCTGAACCCAAAAAGTGTTTTTAGAGTGGTGTCTGTCTGTCAGTCTGTCAGTATGTATACACGACCAGAGAGGACACTATTGGTCCGATTTTCATGAAATTTGGTATGTAGGTACTAAACCCTAATATCTCCAGGCGTTTTTTTCATTTTTTGGAATTTTTAATTTTTAAGGGTAATTTACCCCTAAAAACCCATAAAAAACGACAAAAATGCAAATTTCTCAAAAACAGCTCTAACGATTTTGATCAAATTTTCAGTATTTATAGTGCTTAAGATGCCAAACAAAATGACACCATCCGCTTTTATCAAAACTTCGGCGTTTTATAATTATGGGGAAATGTTTAAAAATAAACAAGTTTATGTTGTCAATCTAGCATCGCGGCGGCGGCCGCACGGGGTAGCACCATAGTAGCGATCACGGCCAGTAATTCAGAGGTCGCGCGATCGAATCCCGCCTAGGACAATAATTTTTTTATACGATTGACGTAGGTAGAATATTATTTTTTTGTTTTGTTCTAAAAAGTAATAAATAAAATGATTGAAAACAATATTATTTTGACTACAGTAAATTGGTAGAAAGTTTGTGTCAGTTAACTGATACCGTTTATTTTAACAGTAATTAAAAACTATCCAACGAACAGCTGATTTTGGATAATACTCAATCTCAGTTCTATTCCACTCTATTTCCAACGTGCTAAAACAGTATAAATTGGCTTGTTTATAAGTAGCTGTTTTGATCGCTTTATTTACTATTTCGTTGTTATTTTGTAAGCAACATGGCAACCCATAAGACCCTATGTTGAAATTTTTCAACTTTTAAATTAGATTTTCTCAGAAAATTGCGATTTTACACAAAATACAACTATATGGGTGTACTTAAAAATCAAAACTACACCTAAATACAAAATTTCTTTGAATTCGTTAGAGCCGTTTTCGAGATCCGCGACAGATACAAAGATAGATACAAGAATTGCTCATTTAAAGTAATAGGATAGGATACATTTTCCTTTTTGCCTTTCCACATTCTTTTTCTAAATAGCGTCAAGGTGATACGTGAATTTCAAAAATTGAAGTAGCCTATTGCAAAAAATATTTGTTATAAATGAATATACAATTTTAACTTATATAATTCAAAATGTACTGTGCCATGAATGTGCAAAACAATAAAAAAAATAACGTGTGTGTAGCCCATTTAGACAGGTAAAATGAATTAAATTAGGCCTAACCTAAAATTGTGTTCCTAAGCTGATTATCCTAATCAGCTGTTTTATATGTTATTTTATGTACTTGGTTGCTATAGCAATGAATATAAAAATGTGTTTCTGTAAGTCATGTCTTAATATTTTTTATACATCCATATTTTTTCTTTACGAAACACTTCGACACATAAAAAGAATCATTTTCATGGTTGTATGGTCAAAGATTCCTCTACCTTCCCTGTAAAGTTGTTGAATGTTGCCATTAAGGCAGGTAAAATAAAATAATAATGCACAAATGATATTTTGTGTGGACATAAAAAATTCAATTTTAGTATTTTTATTTAGAAATTTTAGTTATAAGTCAAACATTTTACACTTAATAATATAAAATTAAAATAAGTTTACAATCTTTAATTTATTTATTTTTAATTACAGATAGAATTTTGCTGATTTTGATCCAAAATAAAATAAAAAAGACATTTGTGTTATGCCTCAAAGAAGAACACTAACTGGTCCGATAGGGAAAGTCAATATTTACGTCGATACCAAAATGTGAATACACTAATGCCCACAATAAACTACTGTAGCACAAGTAAAGATAATTCTATTCTTGTTTTGAGAGATAAATTGAAATGTGCATTGAACTTAATTCCAATGAATTTTAATAGTTATAATTAGTTATGGTTTTATGAATTTACAATGCAGATTTTTTAATGCAAAACATTTCTCATCTGAAGTAACTTTACGTGAAACAACGGCATTTACTTCAAGGAAAAGTTCATTTGCCGACATTAACACAAATTTTATTTATTAACGCGCTTTATCAGGGACTAACTTCAAATAATCGAACCGTAAAAGAGAAATCAAAGAATTGTTTTGATAATATTCGTAGCTACAATTCATCGTTTCATACAAACAAAGCTTGTATCTTTACACAATAGAAATGCTGACTATACCAAGAACCTTACAGTCTTCATAAATTATAGTAAACTGTACAATAATTCTTTACATAACTAATAATATATATATCAACACAAAATGGAAATCCTCTATGTATTTCAAAATAGCACAGGCTTTCCCATCTCTGTCCTCTGTCAGGATCCGTTTATAATATCTCATTTAGAATAGTTTCAAAATTATCCAATACAGAACGTATCGCCTCCACACGACAAACCCGTCTGGTATCACTAGAGACTTTAATTTCATTGTAAAAAAAAGGCTACGTACAAACTGCCCAACTTTTGTTGGGTCATTTCTAATATACAAACTGAAAAACAAGGGACATACCGGGGTGTCGGCGACATACAAACTCACCAACTTTTTTACCTCACACAGGTACGGGATATTTCCCTCCGAATTCGCTCATACCAATAAATAGTTTATATTAAATAATAGCTAGTAGACCCACTTCGTTTGCATACATTGTTTAGACATACAAAATAATACAGATAACTTATGAAACAAGTTGAAACAGCCAGTATATTCGTGTATTTATTTATCTGTTATTCTTATCTAATAGGAACCGTTGCGTGCTTATCTAATAGGTTAGGTTAGGTTGGGTTGGGTTAGGTTAAATATTTTTCCTAATATAGTTTTTCTAAAAAATATTTTTCCTAATAAAAAGCTACACTATCCCTGAGTAACATAGGCTATAATTCATTTTGATAAAACTTTTTTTATTTCAATATTTGTAAATTCAGTCAAAAAAAAAATCTTAGGTTAGACCTAGACTGATGAATCATCACATGTATTTACATGTATTGTCATAGCAACCAATTGAATAAAATATTTCCATTAACAGCTGATTTCAAACATTGAAAAAATTATTTAAATTTCTAACTTTTAGGTTATGTTTTTATTATAGTGTAGACCTGAGCCTTGCTGGTTCTTTTAACCTTTATTATAACTGTTGTTATAAAATGTACGAAATAATTTGATTTGAAAATTGAATATTATGTACCATCTTAGCTTTGGGGTTATAAATAATATTATAAAGAGGTAAAATTTGGTTTGTTTATTTGTTTGTATGAAGGGGGTAATCTCTGGAACTACTGAACCGAATGAAAAAATAGTTTTACTAATGAAAAGCTACACTATCCTTCAGTATTATAGGCTAGAATTAATTTTTTATTTATGGGTTAAAACAATCCCTAAAACAATAATTAATATTAATTGTTATACTTTCCTTAAAGCTAGAGAGCTGACATTTTGTGCATTTATTTCTTACAATATACATAGAAAAAGTAAACTAGATTTGCATTTTGTCGCGTGCTGCTAAGGGGTGAAAATGTGATAACAAACCCTAAAACAATAAAAATTAATTGTTATATTTTCCTTAAAGTTAGTGAGCTGAAAATTTGTACATTTATTTCTTACAACATACATAAAAAAATTATCATAGATTGAAATTTTGTCGCGTGCTGCTAAGGGGGTGAAAATGTAGTAAAAATGTTGATTGTTATACTTACATTAAAGCTAGAGAATAACTCCTTATAAATTGAGGAATTTAAAAATAAGAAACCACTATGTTACATCATAATTAAAATAAATAAGGAATATGAGAATTTAATAGTAGGGCCTATT
Source organism: Philaenus spumarius (assembly GCA_018207615.1). Taxonomy (NCBI): domain Eukaryota; kingdom Metazoa; phylum Arthropoda; class Insecta; order Hemiptera; family Aphrophoridae; genus Philaenus; species Philaenus spumarius. The sequence goes on along the minus strand of JAGFPH010000339.1, from coordinate 488,151 downwards.
TATATAAAACTAGCTGGCCCGACCTGGCTTTGAACGGATAGATAAATCAAAGTTAAATGTATATTAGCAAAAAATATATTATATCAATAAATATATTACACTATGTATTTCTTATGGGGATTTTTAGTAACTTTGACCCCCCCAAACTCCACTAAAATTTAGATTTTTTTTAAAAACTCTTTCATAGCGAGCACCTAAGGCCCTAGAGGAAGCTACATAATAAATTTCATTCCAATCCGTTCGGTGTTTCATTTTTGATCCCCCAAACCCCGCTAAAATTTCTAATTTTTTAAAACACTTTCTTAGCTAGTACCTAGGGCCCTAGAGGAAGCTACATACTAAATTTCATTCCAATCCGTTCGATGGTTTTTTGTAGTAACTTTGACACCCCCAAACCTGCCCTAAAATTTCGAATTTTTTGAAAAACTTTCTTATCGAGCACCTATGGCCCTAGGGGAAGCTACATACCAAATTTCATTCCAATCCGTCGGATGGTTTTAGAGAAATCGTGATTTTGTAACTTTGACCGCCCCCCCAAACCCCCATAAAATATCGAATTTTTTAAAACCCTTTTTTAGCGAGCATCTATGGCCCTAGAGGAAGCTACATATCAAATTTCATTCCAATCCGTTGGGTAGGTTTTGATAAAACGTGATTTAGTAACTTTGACCCCCCAAAACCCCCCCTAAAATTTCGAATTTTCGGAAACCCTTTCTTAGTGCGCGTCTAGAGCGTATAAAGAGTATTAGTGCTAAATTTCATGTTTGTAGGCCTCGTGGTTTTGGAGAAACTGTGATGAGTCAATGAGTCAATGGTATTTGGCTTTTATAAGTATAGATAACCTGTTTGCATTCGCTTCGACGATAGGCACTGCGGGGGTTGGCGAGCGAGGCGAGCAGGGGGCGGAGCCCTCTAGTGTCTAATATAATAGAAATTTAAATATTAAATCCATTTTCCCTGTCAGTAAATGCACATTAGAAAACTTAAAGTTATAAAACAGTTTATTTTAAAAACCTCTCGCTTATGCTTCTTATACAGCTAGCAATAAATACTGTAGTAAACTCAGCAGTATTAGAATTAGTCACAACCTTATGTTAAGGTACATAATTTTTGGACGCTCACAAAAGGTGGGCCAAGAATAAATAATTTAAATTTAGTAGGTACTTTTATTCCCTGCGTTCTCTAATGAGTTTACTGTAGTTGGCAATGAAGCTGCTAAACCAAAGTCAAATGACGTTAATAAATAGTAAATAAGAAGATTTCTCATGTATTTTAATTATTTCATTATTCTGCACCTGCACACATATAGAATGTGTAAAAAGGTTTGTCATAACCTCAAAGCTAAGACATTAAACGTCTAAATCAGATGAACTTTACGTCATATAAGTTGTGTTATAAAACGTCCCAGCATGGCTTTAGATTAATTTTAAATTAAAAAACTATCCTAAAAATTACAAATAAAATTGTTTCAAAATATAAAATAAGATGTTAAAAATTCGATTGAGTAACCTACATCCTACATGGTTGTAACGTCCATCAACAACTTCTATCATTTAACCTTCACCCAGTCCCCAAATAGTTATCCTTTTCTCCGCCAGATGTCGACTCTGTACGGTATACCTCTTATCGTACACAACTTAACAGAGTTCGTTGTAACCGACAACCGATCAGCTGTGTCTTTATCTCGTTAGCTTTGTCATGAGTTTGTGTAAAGCGTCGGACATTAGACCGTTACAAACGAAAACTTTCAGACGCTGCCAAGTGGTCGTAATGTTGCCGAACTTTAAATAATTTGATCGGGGTAACGTGTGTCGCTGAAGAACATGAATTACTTCTAAGCCTTTTGTTTTCCGCATACCAGTTAAACTGGTCCAACTGCAGGGGATGTTTAATGCAATGAGATAACCTGCAACTACTACAATTAGAAAAGGCCTACCTTGCAACTGAAAATTCAATACATAATCAAAATATTTCTACTGAGTTTTAATTAGAGACAGAAGTTAATTTAAAAATGAGAACTATCAGCATTTGTTCTTTTCTTTATGTTAAGTGTTAAATAGGCTGTATTTTTTTGAAAAATAATTTTTGCACATGTGTACTATTTAGGATATGTTAGTGTTAAATAAATTGGGAGGAGCAAGCTAGCACCTTTCGGACCTTAGCCCTTAAGGGCTGCATATTAGAAATTTCACACCTTTTTTTTTATATATAGAGAGACGTCTCATAATTAATTTTGTCTATTTATTTAATTATATAATTACCTTTTAGAGTTGGCCAACGACAAATATATATTTTTTTTTTCTTAAAACAAATCCATGGTACTTCATGTTAAAACTTTGTAACTTGTAAATCTTTTGTATAATTTCTGTAATTATTATTAAAAGGGAGGGTTTTTGAATTTTATTTTTTTGGGAAGGGTTTTTAAATTAAATTTAATAAAATATATATGTTTTCTTTTTTAATCTCAATCTTTCTTTGTATTAAGGGCATGTTAATTATCTTTTGTATTAAGGGCGTATAAACTTTTATTTAATTTGGTTAATAAACCTAAAATTATACATAATTCTATGGTTTATTGAGGTAACCTTAGGTATCCTGTGCATTGTAAGAGATAAGCTGAAATATTCCTACTTTTGGTGATATTTAAATTCTAAGGTAAGTCTTGAACAGTACCAATCTATGTGGCCCAGTATCGTTTCCGTTCCCTTAATTATTCTTTTGTAAGATTGGTACATGGTTTTAAGAGGTGTTTGACTAAACAGCTGACTGTTGCACCAACGCTGATCATCTTTAATCAGCTGACTCATGTATTTCCGTTCGACAAATAGTAAAAACTAAATGATTAATAGAACTAAATTTTCCTAGATGAATTCTAAATTTAAGTTTTCTTCGCTAACTTGAGTGCATACCCTTTTAGATCGATATACAACACAAAGACGATAAGTGCAATTTCACGTTTTCTTACTTACCTTTTTAAAATAACTAGTAGGCTATCGCCTGTGGTCGAAATTCGACTTGTTTTGTTGGTAAAGTAACGAAATTTAACTTGATTTAAAATTATTAATGTGGAATCTATTTGTACGCAAATTTTTTATTATTGCCCGAACGTTATGAGGAAAGAGTGGGAAAGGGCAAAGAGGAAGCTTGTGGGATAATAACTAATAATTCAACTATTGAACAGTAGAATATAGTAACAAATTAATAAAGATAAATAATTAATTATTTTATTTGAAAACAATAAAATTGATTGTTAATCCCTGTGAATAATTAATTGTTAGTGCAAATACAGGAATTGGGAATTGTTTTATTTGAAATTCAAATGGTAAAATAGTGCCGCAATAAGCCATACAGTATATTTACACGCGGAATCAAAATTCCCATATTTAGTCCAATTCCAGTTAAAATGTTACAACCAAAATTATTATTATGTAAACATTTGACACATATTCTTGTGCCATTATCAAATGCTTTTTTATATTTTGTATTAAAATTTCTAATAAGAAGAACAATGTTATTTATTTTTTATTCCAACTTATCTAGTGGAAACCCACTTACAGACAGAGAATTCAAAAACTCTACTGAATAATTATTGATTTCATAATCACTATCATAAATTATTTAATCATAGATGTGATACATATTTGCTTTGCCTGTTGTGCGGTTGAGTATAGTATTATTTATTAAAGCACAATTTTAATTTTTGGGTGCTAAAACAAATAACTGAATTTAAATTGCATTGTGTAAAATGTATTCTGCAATGTTGCCATAAATATGATTTATTATGTTATTGTGATCCCCGACTAATTGTTGTGGTATTTCATTAATATTTTTACCAAACGGTGAAAATTTCCTTGATTGATCATTTGTTTTAAAAATTCAACAAACTCAATTTCATTTCGTAAAGCACTCATATTTTGAGTTGAAGTGACATGATGGAATGTAGCAAACTCATTCCAACTTGAAACGAAATTTTCAAGTAATGCTGCACGTGATCCATGTGGAATAAGTGGTAAAATTTGTTGAAAATCACCGCTCAAAACAATAGTTTTATTTCCAAACGGTTTGTCTTTATTAACAATATAGATAATTACCATTTATAGTAGTCAGAGCAATTCTTTTAATTTGTAGATACACTAAAGGGCTGTTTCGCCGTTCACAGCCGGCTTCATCAGGTGTAGAGATTCAACACTTAAATAAAACACTGAACACATACACGATGACGCGACACAAAAACATAATACAATTTATCGGAGGCTAGCTCTTTGTCAAATGTCTTACAGATTTTGCACCGGCGGCGTGGACACAGCATCGTTTATATGCTTCCGAACAGGGACATAAAAGGTACTACTATAAAAGGTAATTATCTATATTGTATGTATCAACAATTCGGAAAGCGAATAGTCTTTATAAATCCTACATGGTCTTATGTCTTTATTAGCTTCATCCGTTCACAAATCTCTAAATATTCTGTCTATAATTTTCAATACTTGAAGTGGACACAAGGAAACTTCATCAATAAGAATCAATGATGATGAATTAATATATTGACTATAACTACTATTTGTTGTAATATTGGCCACTGAAGTTTCCAAAATTGAAATTTGCAATTTAAACGCATTGTGTAAGGTTTTACCTTCTTTAAAAAGAGTTGAAACTATGCCACCTGGAGGATTCAGTGAATTTAATTTACGAATAATCGCAGTTTGAATACCATGCTTACTTAAGTAAAATACATTTGAGCCAGTGTCATGGTACTGAGCCTCACGAATAAATTGATCAATAATTATAGTACGCTGTTCACAGTTAGCTTTTTCGTGAAGTTCTTAAAATTTTAAGTTTCTTGGATTGGATCGAAACTATTTGCTTGTGAAAATTCTGCCACTATCGTTAGAGTAGGTCCAAGCTATTGACATGTCAAATTACGATCATTCAAAAAATCTTCCATTCCTAAAAATGATATTTTAAAATAAATTTCCCCATTGAATTCACTTAAGGAATCTTAGCAAAAAAATATTTTAAATCTATGCCACTTTGCTAACGCGTTTGCTGGCACATTCAACGTACAAATGACTGCAAACAAACGAAGCATTTCTCTTTGCGAAATGAAATTCTTTGTTTCATTTAAACATTCACGTCATTAATTGTTATTTGAAGCAATACCGCGAGCGTGACACTCAATAAATGCTATAAATAATTCCATTTTAAGTTCTACTTCCTTTGGAGACACAATATAAATTCGTGTAGTGGTTTTTATCACCATCACGTAATCTTTTCTTCCATTTTGTTCACCATCTCTGTCCAAACCTAATGCAAAGGAATTTCACTATAGTGATATATATTCGCCGATGGATCGGTTCCATTTAAAGCAAAAAATGATAATAATTTGGTTTGTTTAACATTTTCAACTGCGTTCCGTTCTTGTCCTAATATTGACATAACGGCCATTCTAAAATTGTTCAATTCATCAATCTGAACTTACTGATTCACATCAGGTGTTCTTTCATCGTCTAATTGGCTAATTTCCATAGGAAAAATGA
>JAGFPH010000339.1:455691-476606 GCA_018207615.1 Philaenus spumarius | reverse complement strand
ATGGAGCCTTAACTAATTGCGGAGATGCGATGGTGCCTTAAATAATTTCGGGAATGCGACGGAACCTTAAATAATTCGGGGATGCGACGTAGCCTTAAAAAAAACTGTGTGCATGCGGTGACGATGATGGTGACGTGAGTTCAATCATTTTTCTCCATGCAATAAAGTGCCCAACGCGCCTAAAGAAGTTTTTACTTCAAAAATTATAGAGAAAACCCTATTAACAATCTGAAAACTTGTAGATTACCTTATTTAAATTTAAAAGATATACAAAAAAAAAACTTGTTTAAATAGGCGTTTTCACGATTATATCGGTTTTGTGATAGTTTGACTTACCTAAAACCTATTTAAATTACTCTCTACTTAAATTTTTTACCAATACTGATTCAACATATTCATAAATTTACTTAAACTTATTTAATCAAGATTATTTGAAGAATTAACTATGTTTTCCTTTCATTTTATTTTATTGTTATTACTGTGCTTTAAGACCCGTCCCGGGCCCCTTCGGTGTCTGGGCCCTTTTGCATTTGCCCCACCCTCTCGGCGACCCAAGCCACTGTATGAAATAACAATAAGGTACCTTATCCGTCACGTCTCATCTTTTTAGTTAAACCACTAACGCGTTTCGGAGTTTTACTCCATCATCAGGGTTTTGTATCTTTACTAAGACTGTCAATACATTATTAAAAATCACCTAATCACGAACAACCCATAACATTACATGACAAGTAAGGTGCGCACCGTATTAATGTCTTTCTTGAGTCGTCCTTGGACATTAATAGTCTACGTGTCGTGTAATGTTTGCATTGTTTGTGCTTATGTGATTTTTAATAATGTATTGACGATCTTAGTAGAGAGACAAAACTCTGATGATGAAGTAAATTCTCCGAAACGCGTTAGGGGCTTAACAAAAGAGAAGTTACGTGACGTAACTTATTGTTATTGGTTTATATGTACGTATTTTTAAGACATAAAAGCTTAATAATTGATATTAAGGTTAGGCCTAGACCAGAGTTAAACATTGCGTAAAGTTTATTTTGTGAGCAGAGTGAGAACAGGGGGTTTGCTTGCCTGGGTCTCCTAATTTTATCTTCTATTAATTTTGGTCCACTTTTAAAGTACTACTAAGGGAACTTGACAATCGTTATTTTTATTATAAACGTGTTCCCTTATTTTAGTTCTACAACCACCTGCCACAATATTACCGTGCTATCTGTATATAAAGCATTTATCCAACCTTTGAGACACAATATTCCCTCACTTTGCTGACATTAGACGCGTTAGGTCGACGTACCTAACGGGTCGTGTACCTATTTACTTTCTCCGTAAATTAGCGATGGCTACTGAAATGTCCGGAATGCAGGCCTAAAGATTACTTTAATAAGCTCATTACAACACGATAAGTCGATTATTAACGGGACGTAATTAAAAAAATGGATAGGATCGACTTTCACAGTCGAATCTCGTTCTAGATCGATCGAGTGTGTATTAGAGAGTACGACTAATATGAGATATATCGTACCTTGTTTAGGAACAACTTTCCCGTCTTTTCTTTCTTCAGGCTATTGACCTGTCGAAAATAATGGAACGTTAGCTGTATCAAATCTGCAAAAACAAACAACATTTTTCAAATTGTTTCGGAAAATAATAAGCTCATGAAATTGACCTAAATACAAATAATTATTCAAGTTTACGCCCATTGACATTTTTCTCTACAAACTTTGTTTATTAAATTGAACCAGAATTATTTATAGGTTGATTTTTTAAGGTTTTAGCGGTTATCATCAACCTTTGCTATTTATTTATTGAGGCGGAGTCATCTTATCCTCGAAGTAAATATTGAGCTTGACTTGTGAGAAAATATATTGATAAAGAATACTTGAACAATGATGAGCTCAATTTAATATTATTTAATTGTTTCATACAATACAAAATAAGATGAGTATAGGCCTATGACTATCTTTTAAATTACTCACGATTGCATGATATTTGAATTTTTAAGAAATAATTTATATAAATTAATTAACCCCACTTTTAGTCCGCCAATACGGACACATTTACTTTACATTAAGTAATAGGAGTCTTGGCACCCTGCGCGCTTTTTTCACCAACCAACGCGGCGAAGCAAATGCAAATAGATTATTTTATACTCTGATATTTCACGGAATTGACGACTGATTAAGACAGAGGCCGAAGTATCAGGGTAGTTTGGGGTGGGTAGCGGAGCGGCGACCTGGTTCCTAATACAAGTAAGGCCAGTGTTTCTTCTTTAATTATAGGATTTTTTACATAATAGAGATTTAAGTTGTTTAGTTTACAAAATCCACAATTAATCGATCACTACGAAATGGATTTTTGTTTTAACTCAGTTGTTAAGAAGGAGTAAGTTTACTTTGGCAAATAATAAGATGGCAAATAATAAGTTATTTGGATAAAGTTCCAAGTACTTTCTGAACTGATTCTACTGGTAGAAATAATGAAAAAAGTTCATATATTCATAGGTCTGGAAATGCTTCGTTTGAGAGTTACAGCTGGTAAAAGATTTCAGCTGTGTTTCAGATTACTCACAGAAACGAATCCCTATTGAAATATGTAGGGCGTTAATTAAGGTGTAAAATTTAATTTAATTTACGTAAAATGAGCAGATAAATTCAATAAAATAGGTCCCAGTGTTGTAACTGCAGTAATGTTTACAATATTTAACCCAAAACGCAAAATTCGGTCTCAAAAAAAAAAAAAAATATGTTTTCTGTAGGGTTTTAGTACATTAACTTTGTGAAATGGGTATAAACCCTCAAACGTATTATATCTTGTAGAGAATTTATTTCTGAAGATATTTGTGTAAAATAGGCCGATAAAAAACAAAAAGTTAAATTAAAATATCTAATAAAAGCAAATCTTTAAAAATAAATTAATGAATTATAAATTCATTAATGAATCTTTTATAATTCATTAATTTATTTTTAAAGATATGCCTTTTCCGAGATATTTTAATTTAATTTTTAGTTTTTTTTTGGACTACGTCACACAAATATCTTCAGAAATAAATTCTCTGCAAGATATAATACGTTTGATGGTTTAACACCATTTCACAAAGTTAATGTACTAAAACCCTACAGAAATTTTTTTTATACTGAATTTTGCGTTTTGGGTCAAATATTGTAACAATTACTGCAGTTACAGCACTGGGACCTATTTTATTAAATTTATCTGCTCATTTTACGTAAATTAAATTAAATTTTACACCTTAATTAACGCCCTACATATTTCAAATAGGGATTCGTTTCTGTGAGTAATCTGAAACACGGGTGAAATCTTTCACCAGCTGTAACTCTCAAACGAAGCATTTCCAGACCTATGAATATTGAACTTTTTTCATTATTTTTACCAGTAGAATCAGTTCAGAAAGTACTTGTAACGTTATCCAAATAACTTATTATTTTAGCTCAAAATAACTTTAAAATATTTTGTTTCTAGAGTAATTCTGGGTATTGTTGACAACTACCAAGAAATAAATTTTTCCTTTTTTTTTGTCAATATGAGGTTGTCCTTTGAGCTACAGAAAAAAAACCATTGAGTTTGTCATTAAAAAAGTAAGTTTTTTTGTCTCTTGTAATTTTTTGTAAAGTGAGCGGTTTTTGAGATATTTGACTTTAAAAATTATAAACGGTCGCCATTTTGAAAATATTTAAAATATTGTTCTAACCTTTCGTACAGTGATAAAAGGTTACGCAAAAAATAGGTGTACAAAGTTTGAGCTGAATATCTTTTCTACTTCTAAAAATATTAAGTATTTTGTAAAAAAACACATACAGACAGACAGATCGAAAACGGAATGAGATAGGACACATGTTATGTTACATTTTTTGTTTCTTTTGACATGCTGAATAACGTGACAAAGTTTGTTCATATGGTCGCAAGACACCCTGTATATGTTATATAAGTTTAACATGGGAGAAGTCGGGCACGGCGGCTAGTGGGATGTTTAAAATGGTAGAGGTGCAACAGAGCCGAGTACTAAGCATGTGAAAGTTGTGTGAAGGGTTGTCGTGGGGTTTCCCAGTTGCATAGAAGGATCCCATTACTGACTAAAATAGAACCCAGTTTTGCAATGCACCCTTTGGTATCTGATCGCAATGTTTGATTTCATACATCCTGGGACTTGGGATATGAATGAAGAATTTGTACACTATTTGTCTGATGGGGGTTTTTGTCATTATATGTGTATACAAAAATATGTGACATTTCGACAACACTCGTTATGAAGTAAAACCTACAGCTGACACATAAATAATATGTACGTGAAAGGCGATAGATTCCCAGGTAGGTAAGGTAGGTAAATAACACATTATTTATTTATTCTATCTATAACTTATATTCGAGAACCGAATCACTTATCTCAAAATATCCGCAACCACAATCTTGAAATTTTGTAGGTTCTCGCTGTGAAAAGACTTTTAGGGTTTTAACCGCAAACATCAATAAAAAAAACCCCTATAAACAGCAAAAATTAAGAAACGTTATTTCACTTAATCAAAAATCCCTAAAAATATCTACAAACTCGAAATTTGTAAAGGCGTCAGGTTCCGAGGTAAATAATAGGTTGTAACGATAACATACAGGATGCCTTGCAACTATTCTACCAAACTAAACCATGTTATTCAGCAGGTCATAACTAGCAAATACATTACAACATGTTTCCTATCTTGCTTAATTTAGAAGTACAGACGTAGTAGTAAGCACCGTATACCCACGTTTATATTGTGAAATATGTTTTTCTCGATCCCAGGTACAAATCCACAAGAGGACCAGAGAGTTCTGGGACATTCTGTATATATTAGTTTGTTGCATTTCAATGGCACTGCTCCGAGAACTTATTTTAACACGGTCCGTCAGCTTTTTGTATATTATCAAAATGGCAGTCGTTTAAAATTGTTAAAATAAATATCTCTATACCCGAATTTTACGAAAACAATTAGTTATATTGACTATAAACAACATTTTTTAAATGTTCACTTAAATAAATAGATGACTGCGTTATCGGCAAAAAGCTAAAAACTTAGTTTCTTGAGTTTAGAGATATTTAAAAAATAAAACTTTTAAACGAACACATTTTGAAAATATACAAGACAACGTTCTGATTTTGTGCACCCTGGTAAAAGTTTTCATAACAAATAGTTTATAAAGTTTTAACTCATTATCTTACCTACTTTAAAAGAGTTTCGAGACAAAGTTTGAGCTTAATATATTTTCTACTTACAATGATATTAAGTATTTTGTAAAAAAAAAACAAAATGGCGGATGGCTCGAAAACAAAGCATTTCTGGACCTATGTTTATATTAAAATTTTCTTTGATTTTGCATGCATAATCATGTACAACATTTTTGTTTTACCATAATTTTTAATCATCCTGTAAATAACGATCATTTTGTTTTGCTGAAATTATTACTTTCATTGGGCCGATCTTAATAAATTTCGCATAACTTTAATTTTAATAACTTTCGTTGAGAATATAATCAGAAAGCGTACCTTTCCGTATTCTCAATTTCCTCTCGTCTTTAACTTTTGGTCGCAAACCAAATATTCGACTAATTTTCTTAACTATTATGTTAGCCGGTTTTCAATCGCGATTTTTTAGTCGTTTCTTGGATAATAATTGTTTAGTGTATTCAAAAAACGCATTTCAATGAATTTAAATTTATCAAAATTGACTCAGTAGAACCCTAGAGATGCGTTATAATCCCATTTTTATTTCTTTAAAAAAGACAAAGCTGAAACTCTGGTGACAGTAATTACTATAACAATAACACACCACTAAATGCACTATTAGCTTGCGACAGCAGATTTTGAAAGCACGAAATAAATATTACATCGGTGATTGTATTTAATGAAATAAATTTTAATAATTTATTTTAAGGTTAGAAATAGACAAGAATTAATCAATTTAAAAACTGTTTAAAAAAGTTAATGTTTTCTTTATCTTTCTACAGTAAATTATTACCTATAATAGCTAATAATCACGAATGTGATAAAAAATAGGTTTTACAAATTATTTCTCACACAATAGTGCGAGCGGAACGAGTTACGTTCACCAGAAATAAAACCGTTCTCACTCAAATTGCCCGATCCGCCAGCTCCAGTTTGTAGCGCTAGCATCGCGTTCTGTCAGAACTTCAGGTTGACCTGGTCGTCTGCTGTGCGCAGCTCATTCAGCCAGTCACGTGTGAGCTTTTGGTACGGAAGTGTTGTGCTCCGTGAGCGCTCAAATTTTCCAAATTTGGGTTACGGTAAAACTTTGGGATTATAAGTGCGTTAATTCAAACAGTGACTGGTAATATTGTAAAAAAATATTTTACGAAAGTTTTGTAGAAAATTGTCAGTTAATTTTGTGCTGTTAATATTTAAGTAGTGTTCAACTGAATTTTTTATCTTAGTGTATTTTTTTTTGACGGAACCTAACCTATTTTAGTGTGTCAGTTTAGAATGTATTATTGCAAAACCGAAGCGGTCGATCTTAGTGAAACAATAGCCCTAATGATCGCTGTTTAGAATTTTTTCCCTGAGTAATACTAAACAATAGATTTATGTTAATAGTCGAAGGAAACAGGGTTATGAGTGCCGAAGGAAACGGTCATGGTAGTAGTTGTTGGGACAGATGTGTCCATTGGAGTGATCTTCTGGTAAGGTCCGAACCGAAGAGGAACCAATCCATCATGAGGAGCAACCACCTAGTCAATGGGAAAACTAAGAGCAACGGCCACATTCAAAGTGAGTTTATATTTTTCTCTTTCTAATTTTTTTAAATTTAGTAAAATTATGCCATTTTCTGCTAGGTTAGTGTGAAAATATTTTTCTGACCAGAATTCGGGACGTTCATAAATGACCCGATTTTGATTATAAAAAAGTGAACACTTGATTGATTTTTTTACAAATTAAGGGGGCGCTACCCTGTCCGCCATATTGAATCTAATTCCCATAAGAGCAATGCTACAGAATAAGTAATTTTTTCCCGTTAATTCGTGGAATAAATTAAAAAATTTGGTTTCATTTTGAAGTACTGTTAAATGCGGATGTTGATTGCCGAATACATTTTCAAAAACCGTTTTATTGTTTTCATAAACGTAGATATAAATAGTAAAAAATAGTAAATTTTATTAATTTTTTACTCAGTTGCAAAAAGAGATATTGCAAAAAACCTTAACAATCAAAAATCACAATCTATTTTACTTTAAGAAAAAAAAATACAACTTTCGTTTTTTGACAAAAAAAAAATCTTAATAGTGAAGGTATGTTTTGGTTATTTAGCATTGAAATTGGTACCCAACTTCGCAGTTTGAATGTGGGGAGCCGAGCCTGAAGTATTAAATTATTGAATTAAAAATAATAAACGGTACCAGGAAGTGGCACATACTTTCTCACAAACATATTTAAATTATTAAACAGATTCACAGTGACTTCATAATTGTAGGAGGGGTAGAGGAGAGGCGATTTTAAACTAAGAGATTAACTAATAAATATTATTATTAATTATTAGCTAGAGATAAAACTATTCGATCGATTTCGAACAAACACGTAAATTAGACCTGTATAGATGCACGAAAAAATGTTTTGAAATTTTTTGAAAAACAACCCCCTTTATGGCCAAACTCCCCTCCCCCAAAATCAGTTATTATTATTAATGACTAAACGAGAATATTTAGGAAGATGCGGTTTTTTGCGTATGGCATGGCACATTAAGGGCTACAAATAAGCCAAATTTTATGAAAATCGTTAGAGCCGTTTTTTTATAAAAAAATAATAACTGATGATTTTTTGGGGGTTTTTTTGCCAAAAAGGGGGTTGTTTTTCAAAATTTTTCAAAACCGTTTTTCTTGCATCTATAAAGGCTTTCTTGACATGTCTGGTGCAAATTTGTTTGAAATCGATCAAATAGTTTTCGCTCTAGCTTTTTATACCCACAGACATACATACAGACATACATATTAAAGACATTTTGTAAACACCACTTTTTTGGACTCAGGGGGTCCCAAAACGGATATTTCCACAACAATCTCAACATCGATTTTTTTGCGATCACTATACTTTCTCTATACTATAGTATAGTGAGAAAGTAAAAGACAATAACTTTCTCTATCTAACTTTTTCGAAAAAAAACTAAGCTACAGAAAATATTTTCAGTATAAAGTTGAGTATTTCAGTTGATTGAGTTTTGTCCGATGAGCAGATACCGTTCATCAATAAAAACACGCGTTCAATCGGTGCATTAGGGCCAGGCAGGCTGATACAAAATTCAATCAACTTTGAGAAACAGCATTTTCAGTTGTTAGACGATAACCTAATTAATTTTAGTTTTGCTAGTATTTTTGAATTGTTTGTTTTTTAAGTGCTGGAATGATCTCGAAATTTAATAATAATTTTCTGTGAAACCCTTCAATCGGGACGAAATTCAGTCCTGACTTTCTAAACAAAAAATCAGGACCTCGGATATAGGGGTTGTCCCTAAAAATTATGAAATCTGGTCACTTTACGTTATGGAAGTCTCAAGCCTCCAGTGTAGTCTCGCCAGTTTGTCAGTGTAGTGTTTACACATGGCTAGCAAAAGTCTGATATACAATTTGCATCTCGTCTGTTGGTAATAAATTGGAAGAATGTACGAGTATTCCGAGTTGGTACTTGTAGTTTAGTTTTACTGGACTAAAATAATCTGAAAACGTAGCAGTATTTTCCATTCACGACAGTATTAGCCTATACAATTTCAAGATCTCGGGCAGTATTTTGATTAATTATTGTAATAAGTTAAGAAATATTTTGGAATATAATTAATTTGCGTCTTGGCGTGTAGTTAAGGCAGAAGAACTAACAGCTGCGTTGGATGGATTTAGAACTGGGCTATCTAATGGTGATATTGTTTCGTAATGTTCATTTACTCTTTAAATGCATGTTTTAAATTTATCCGTTTAAAATAGTGGATTTAATGTAATTGATGCCTGATGGGCTTGTGAATGAATTAGAGCTTAGAATATCACGTATAAAGTGTTTTTGGCCTATTTAAAACACGTATTGACAATAAAGGGACTAAGCTGTTTGTCTTTTGTTTAACAGTTTCAAAATTTCGTAAAATCGCGTAATTTAAAAAGTAAAATAAATATTTTACGTTTTTTACAAAATTTACCTTTGTTGATTACAAACTAATTACATTTAATTGAAACTAGAAACTATGTTTAAAACTAAATAATTAACATATTTTAGTTTTAAACATAGATATTCTTCGATGTTAATATTTAAGACAATGTGCTATAATTAATGAAGTAGTTCATTACATCTAATTAGAGACTCATACTGACAGATACATTTAAGAGATTGGTCAATTTAATCTTTCTCTAATTTGAGTACAGCTAATTCGACCACGCAGCTGAACCGCTGAAGTGAGTTGAGCAAATTTCCAAAATTAAGTTTCTAGAGATATGTTTTAGGGTTTCAACCAACAATTTGGGAAATAGATCTTTTCACTACGGTGCTGAAAAGCTGCAAAATGCTTCGCACGCCATTCCGCATATTGGGAGTATATTCAATAAGGCATTGCGTGCTTCGCACGCCAACCCCCGTATGGGAGTATCTTCCTCACACAAAGCATTACGTGAAAGCACGCCAACTCCACGGTAAAATCCATCACATTGCTTTGAACTTTTATGGTATTTCTCGTTTCGATCGATTTTGGGGAAACCAAGCGAGCTATAAGGTCGCGTAAAAAACAA
Source organism: Philaenus spumarius (assembly GCA_018207615.1). Classification (NCBI taxonomy): domain Eukaryota; kingdom Metazoa; phylum Arthropoda; class Insecta; order Hemiptera; family Aphrophoridae; genus Philaenus; species Philaenus spumarius. The sequence continues at coordinate 466,847 of JAGFPH010000339.1, read as the reverse complement.
AAAGTGCAGAATAACTTCCTACATTTATATTTGTAGAAAAACTCTAAAAAACATTTATTCTCGTAGGAAAAATCTCAAAAAATAGTTACTTCCGGTCAAAAATGTGCTTTCGGTTGTTGGATTTTTTTGGCTAACGAACTCGTCCGAGCGACGTAGACAACCAAGATGTGTACCAAATTTGGGCCAAATCGGACTTAAAATGCGGCCGCTAGAGTGCGAATACATATATACATATATATGATTTTTAATGACACCCCTAAACGTGTTCTGGGGACCATGATCGATGCTCATTTGATACTCCCGACCTTGGGTGTTACCATAAGGGCCACTGCAATAGCTCATTTTTCCTATGGAAATTCGCTAATAACGTGGAATAAACAATACAAAATTGTAAACAAAATTTTACTGTAAATCGTAAGCTGTAAATCTAAACAAAATTTATCGTAAACAATAAATTCTGCAAAGTTTCCGAATACCTCTAACCACCAAAGTTTTTCGAAATTTTAGCCGCAGTATACTTTTGGAAATAGAGGAGTGACGAAGTCGCTTTTCAGCGTTACATTTTTTTAGAAGTAGGCCTACCTGAAAACTAAATGTCACAATGTTCTGGGAAAATAATTCCGTTATATTTTCAAGCACACTTTTCATTTACACAAAATATTAATTTTTTTTGAACTTTAGAAAGTGTTTTTGATTTCTGATTTTTGGAATACAACAGGGATAACACGCTTTATAACTGTAAAATTTCATTGGGACACATGCTTGGCTTAGAAAGGAATAAGCCAATAATTCTAAAGCCTAAGTGTTAGGTAATCTTCTTTAAGGAACACAAACCATGTAATTGTACGCCATAAAAACTTGTTTTATCTATCTGAACCAATTACATTTAAAAAATTATTTTTTTTATGACGATTCCTCGTTTCAGCGAAATGCGAAAGTTAGTTGTAACGTTTCTTTTGGTAGGGGCAATCTGAAAATTAATTTTTTGGTATTAAGTTTTAAAATACAAAGGTTTTAAAATCCTGGCGGAAAATACATGATTATACGAAGAAAAGTAAAAGACACAAAACAAATACAAAAATTGCCAGTTAAATAACTAGATAAAAAGTAACTACAGTACTTGAATATAAATAACCAACACATAAATTGAACATCTGACAGTTATTTTTGTGAAATAAGCTGGCTTTTATCACCAGATTTCCTGTAAAACTGTACTTCTTTTGAAAATTAATATCAAATTTTGTAATCAGCTTTGGGTTCCATACCTTAAGAAGAAAATCGGAACATTTGAAGGATCACATTTTCGTCTGTAAAAATATAAGTTAAACAATTTTGGGAGGCCAAAGTTTGGCACGCCACAAAAGTAAATGTTTGACGAAGGGTGTCGATTTACTTCAGGACTATTTTAAAAAGAATTTTGTTATTTTAAAGGTAGGATGTTTTTCAAGATATTTAAAAAATATTAAACTATCTTTTTCAAAAGTACTGCAGATAAAAAACACGTTTTGTTAGAAGTACTTTTATACTTTTTACTGGAAAATTTGGACCCAACATTTTTAGAAAGATTATGCCAAATATGTGTTTTGTCCATGCTGATTATTTGGGGATCATTATCTTCTTTAAATGTTGCCCTTGCTAGTATGTAATTTCTTCCCTCCATGGTTATCGTTATTGGTTAGGACGTTGATGGGATCAGTATATTGAGCGTAATACGTGTTAATAAAAAAACGCACCTACCCGGATAAAATTATAATAAAATATACGAGATGGTTTTACAAAAAATATATATATACTTAAATAATTTCTTTAAAGTAAGCGTAATACCATCAAGGAGGTGTAGTGAAGCCTACACTACTAAACAGTTGCATATATAGCACCAAACTCCGACAATAAGTCCTTAAGGCCACCGAGTAGCGGCATCATGAAATAAATTCTCTAAGAAGATACGTTTCCTGACTTCTAAGCCACAACCGTTTCCGAAACTAACGGGACACATAAACAGGTTCTGTTCTTACTTTGGTATTAAATGCGCTGCTTTATGTTAATTTCACTGAATTCTGCAGTTATCACTCATGGTGGGTTGACGACCTCTGAACGATCATTATGTCCCTCGATTAATTGGCCGGATTAGTTTCGAGGTTATTTACTGTCTTAAAATGCAACGACTTGATTAATTGGAATTCAGATCTAGTTATCAATTATTTGGTATGACGAATGGATGAAGTTATGAAATTTGTTATTATTTAGTTTTGCGTATAATCGCGTTCAGATTAGGTCTAAAGGTGTGAAATACCGCTTGAGTATGCGTTGAACTCAGTGAGCGCAACCGACCTTGAAAAGGCCGACCTATGCTGTTGCATTGGTAAGACGCCCGAGCGCGATTGGAATTTGAGCCCTTACGTTTTCACTAACGGCTGTAATATTTTTGTTTTTCGCCATATGAATACAGTTGATTTAGCCTTTTAAAAAACTATAAATGACCATTAAGGGTCTGCTGTAGTGGTGGCCATCTTGGATTTTTATCCCATAAGAGCAATGTTAAATTTCAAACCATTTATTTCGTTTACTTTTTATCATATAATTGTTTGCAAGGTCTCATTTTAAGCACAGTCACAATACGCATCCGTCTTGCAATTTACATTTTTTTAAATGCTTTTGATTTGTTATGTAATTGACATTTTGTAAGTACAAAGTTTGAATTTTTTTTCTAACACAATAAAAAATTAATGATGAAAAATAATTTGCATGCCGGATCCGAAATTGTATAAAGAATATTCAGTTTTTTTTCCAACACTGAAGTACAAATGATAGACTTATAAAATGGTTTGAAATGAGGCAATGTCAAAGCGTTCAGCTGCAAGAAATTGCACTGTTTAGATAGGGATACAGTGAGAAGCGGTTGCGTTTCCGGTTGCTTTCTCTTTTACTGGAGCAGACCCTTAAGGGTTGAAAAATAGCGTCAATAGTAAAAATCGAGTTGGCCTTAAAAAATATATAGAAAAGAAGATACGTTTCCTGATTTCTAAGCCATAAACGTTAACATTTTTTAACATTTCCAACATTTCCACATTTTTTCATGTAAAAAAACTTCCAATAAAGCGGTCCTGCAACAGAGCCCTAAAGGTTACATACCAGTACAGTCATTATATATCGTTTTAAAATTGAACTACGTGTGATTGATAATTCTAGTAGATAACAAAGTAAAGAGACATAACTGTTTTGTAATCCTTAGCCTATATTTTATTTCTCAAAGGTGTTTTTTTGTCGCTAAGTGATATCTCCCTTAATTCTTCATCAAAATTAATTATTCAAGTATCACTTTAAAGTTTATGTTCCCCGCTATTGATGAAAATTAGGAAAACAGCTTAAAACTCATGCTTTCCTTACAAAAATTTATTGACAAACTTTTATATTATACTTCATATGGTTCCTAATGAAAGTAACTATTAAAAATCTGCTTAACTAGCATGACAGCTGTTAGATTGTTTACATTGTATGTAAAAGTGTAATCTGTCACACAAATCAATCAATTTAAATCAACGTAATTTACTTAATTAAATAAATGTTAAGTTGGGTAAATACTCCTAATTTGCGAAACTTCGAACGGGTCAGCTAGACTAAAGAATTTATTAAAACTTTGAAAATCGTCACGACTTTCCTACAAGACCAAAATTAATGGCGTTAGGTTTAGACGTGTTCAACACCAGGACAAAACAGTCACATACAGTCCTCTTCAATATAACTTATCTTTCATAAAATTTTGAAGATAACCTCTTGTAATTTACATAAAATCGTTCATAAACGTCTAAATTATAAATCTTAGATGACAAAAATGGTAAATTAAAAATTTATATTAAAGATGTTTGCTTATATACAAGACGAAAACAAGATTTTCAGTCGAATCTCTTGAAAATAGTAAAACGTCGGGGCAAATTTTGCTATCTACTAACTATACATTGGAGTTTTCTGCAAATTTAAATGTCGTGTTCACATGGCGGAAATAAAAAATAAGGTCGTTATTAGTAAAAACGTGTATGCAAGCCATACTCTAGCCGCACTAGATCGCCTTACCAATGCAAAATCATAGGCCAGCCTTCTCAAGGTCCCGCTCATTGAATTCTATGCATTCACTCGAGTGGTATGCATTCCCTTAAAACTGTGGGTATTTTCGCTGATATTTCATCAAGTACTCAAACATTCTCCTTACAACCTTAAGGGTCTGCTGTAGTGGCGGCCATCTTGGACTTTTATCCTACAAGAGCAATGTTAAATTTCAAACCATTTATTTCGTTTATTTTTTATCATAAAATTGTTTGAAAGGTCTAATTTTAAGTACAATCACAATACGCATCCGTTTTGCATTTTAGATTTTTTTAAATGGTTTCCTTTTGTTATGTAATTGACATTTTGTAAGTACAAAGTTTGAATTTTTTTCCTAACACAATAAAACATTAATAATGAAAAGTAATTTGCAAGCCGGATCCGAAATTTTATAAAGAATATTCAGTTTTTTTTTCCAGCACTCAATTACAAAAGATGGATTTATAAAATGGTTTGAAATGAGGCAATGTCAAAGCGTTCAGCTTCAAGAAATTGCACTGTTTAGATACGGTTATATACAGAAGCGCTTGCGTTTCCGGTTGCTTTCTCGTTTACTGGAGAAGACCCTTGTGTTAACAAGCTCTTCAAATCCCTCCCCCCCTTTCATTATAGGCCAATTATAACAATTTCTAAGTTTCCTTTAGAATTTAGGCAATCCATCTGCTGCTTATATTCAAGTAATATCAACAATTTTTCTATAAACTCAAGCTCTTTACTAACAAATGATTAATCAATTATTTAAAAAAAAAAAAAAAAAAAAAAAAAAAAAATACATATGCAAGAACGCATATTTTACTGATGAATAGTCGGCTGATTTTATTAAAATTCAAAATATTGATTACCATAGCAACCAGTATAACAAAATAATAGCAGTCGGAAACTTAAAAAAATGGCTGCAATTGTATTCGCAAATGTTAGTTGCCTATACTAATATTATAAAGAGGTAAAATGTGTTAGTGTTTTGTTTGTTTGTATGTAGGGGGTAATCTCTGGAACTACTGTGCCGATTAAAAAAATAGTTTCACTAATAAAAAGCTACGCTATCACTGAGTAACATAGGCTATAATCCATTTTGTTAAAAACCTTTTTTATTTCAATTTATGTAAATTTAGTCGGAAAAATTCTTAGGTCAGGCCTAGACTGATGAATTAACATAGTAACCAATTGAATAAAATAACAGATAGAAAGGTGTTTGCTCTAATATTTCCATGAACACCTTATTTCACAGCTTGAAGCAACTATTTGTATTTCTAACTTTTAGGTTAGGTTTTTATTAAAGTGTAGACCTGAGCCTTGCTGGTTCTTTTAACCGTTATTATAACTGCTGTTAAAAAATACACGTAACAAATTGATTTGAACATTTAACATGATTTACCATCTTAGCTTTGTGGTTATTATTAATCCTACACCTTTATTATAAAGAAAACATAACATGATTACGTGTTTATAGAAGGTTCTAACGGGGTTGGCGTGTGGAGCAACCTATAAAATTAAAGATAAATGTAAGTAAATTTCGTAACATATTGTATGATGTTCAAACAAATTAAAATTTGCTGAGATGTCATTCTTTGATTTTGACTTGATTAATAACTTAATAACTTATTATTAATAACTTATAATAATAATACTTCTGTAATTAACTCATATTTAATTCACTAAAGACCGATTATACAATGTTAAAAGAAAATTAGTTTAGGTCTAGGATGTTTATCTGAGACAAAATGGTTTATAAACTATACAAATTTTGGGCACTTTTGCCAAATATAATTTGAAAAATTACTCTTTTAAAAAAATCATTGAACTAAATTATGTGTAGGTTGTTATTGTACGTGATATTAAAATATTCCTATTCTCTTGTATTTAACCTAAAATATGGTTGCGTTAAATTATTGTGTGAGCAAGGAAGTTGGCGTGTGAAGCACGCAGGAGTGTCTCCTATTGGAATAACATGATCAATTATGAGGAAGCGTTTTGTTTCTTTCATTGACCACTAGTTTTTTCGTTACGATATCAGTGCGTGCTCCAGTAGCGTTATAATATGATAAGCTAAGAATCCATCAGCGATGTTTGACCTTGGTGTGACATTGAATCATTTCACTCAAGTCCACTTGCTTACCTCAGCAGTAAGTGGGTGGAAATTAGTCGTTGATGAATTCATTAGTGCTGGCAACTCGAGAAGTACTGGCTATAGGAATGTTCGATCAACAAAGTGGTTTGGTGGGAGTGGAGAATAAAATTATAGTAAATAAGTTATATTTTGTATAGTTAATTAATTATTATTGTAATTTTGAAACATATTTTTACTGTTGGCAGTTAAATTCCTTTGAAAATAATGGTATGTCGTCCGTTAAATCTTTGTCTGCCTGTAATAGTTAAATAAAATTTATCGTGTGCGTGTTTATACTGTATCTCGTCTAAAAATTCCATATCATCTACTGTCTGCCTTTGTCGTCCGTCGTAGCAGTCGGTCTATTGTCGCTAGTTTTTTGTCGTCGGCTCCTTTGTCGTCCGTTAAATCTTTGTCTGTCTGCTTCTTGGCCAATATTTGTCGTAGTAGTGAAACAAAATTTATCTTGTGCATGTGTATACTGTATCTCGTCCAACAATTCCGTATCATCTACTGTCTGCCTTTGTCGTCCGTTCATCGTAGCAGTCGGTCTATTGTCGATAGTTTTTTGTCGTTGGCTCCTTTGTCGTCCGTTAATCGACTAATTGTCGTTGTAAACTTTATGTTATTGTCGTCTTGTCGTCTATTTGTCGTTTAATTGCTTTTATGGTTAGTTTGTAGACTGAACGAAACTACTGTCGTCCGTTAATCGTTGTTTTTAATATCTGTTCTTCAGTTTGTTGACTCAGTTTTTGCCGCCCGTCAATTGACTGCATTTCATTTTCAATTAACTGTTTTGTCGTCCAATCATCTTTGTAGTATGTCTGTTGTAGCTAGTATGTCGTCGTCGCCTGCCTTAGTAGTCTTTTATTTTCTCTACATCGTGTAGTAACATTCGTTTGTAGATAAACTTCCTTAATCATCCGTTTGTTTACTGTAAATTGTTGTCGTCTGTTTGCCTTTGCTAGGCGTTTGTAGATTTTCCGTCGTTTAACGTTCGTACTCGACTGCCTGTAATTTCTCTTTGTTGCTCGTTTGTAGACCACCTGTAGTTGATGAACTATCGTTGTTGTACGTTCGTTGCTATCTACTTGATGCGTCCGTTTGTAGGTGCCGATATATTGTCTTGATTTTTTTATCTTTTTAGTTTGATTGTCGCTGTAGGCCTATATAGTTTTGTCATTTGAACTTATTTGCCGCCCGTTTACTCGTTGTTGTTTTTAAATCCATCTGCGTACGTTGTCGTTTATTTATTTATGGTTATTTTATATTGTTTATTCTCGTCCGTTTGTCGACTGTCTGACATTTGTTGTTGTCTTAAGTTTGTATTTGTTGACGGGTAATTGCTTATCAACGTATTCCTTTACGTAATCAACTATTGGAGGTGATTTAATGAATATCCACGAAACTCGACTGTTATGAATTTTATTTTCATGACGGTACTGGGCTAGTACCACGATGGCACATCAACGTGTTTGACAAACCACTGACCCAGTTAAACACAGGAAATCCAGCAGGTCTAGTCGGGTACAATTGAGCAGAAATACTTTGGTATTTGTGTACGTACAAAAACTATATAGGATATAGAAAGCGAGTTTCAACAATGCCAGTTTTCTAAGACCGGCTTGTAAAAAATAGAATGTGATATAATTTAATAATAATACAAGTACACTTTCCCCATATCTGAACCGGTTAGTTTAATTGATGCTATTTATGGTGGCAATAGAAAATTAAAAAATTAGGCGGAAAACTGTTTTTATTAGAAAGGATTAGATTTTGCGGTAGAATAACAAGTTTGAATTACTTTTCAGTTGAGACTTGTTTCTAAATTCACACACAAAATATTTTTTTAATTCTAATTATTGGAACATAGGCGGATTAGCATGCATTATAAATACAAAAAAAAAAATCTTGAAGCAAAAAAAAAAAACATTTAATGACAAATACTTTTTTGTATACTTCTGAAACGTAAAAGACAACCGAGTTATTGGCTAAAAAGTTAAAATATTGTACCTTGGTAGTTCTATAATGTATATTTTTTTAGTTTTTAGCCAATAATTTGGTTGTTTTTTAAGTTACAGTAATAATAAAAAACCTTTATGTTAACAACCGTTGTCATTAAAAATTAATGTTTTTGTTTATTGAAATGTTTTTAAAAAGTTAGTGGTTTTCGAGGTATTTTACATGCCAAATTTTAAACGGCCACCATTTAAAAAAAATATGAAAAAAATTTTTTGTACATGGGTAAAGAATGTCATACCGAAAATGTATCCAAAATTTGCGTTTATTATATGTCCTTCATCAAAAGATATTAATTAGTATTTTGTAAAAAAAAGAAAATGATGGATAACTGGAAAACGAAGCATTCCAACATTCTTTGTTTATATAAACTTTTCTTTTTCACTAGTAGAACACGGTCTGAAAGTTTCAACGTATCTTCCTGAATCATCCTGTGTAACAGGTAATAACACGCAGCCTTGTAGAAATCCAGTACATTGTTTTGTATTATTGAATATGCAAAACTTAAAAAGACCGCCAACAATTGATCTTTCAAAAATGATCTGTTGAAATAATTGTTGCAGATAATGTTTTAACTCAATATGATTAATTTACGCTCTCTATACAGAGACTCTCTACCAGTACTTTTATATAATGTTTCTGGACCAAAGACCATTTACAATATTATTATTAAAATGTTGCACTGTACCTAAATTTTTGCACAGGCTTCATTTTGTTTTGTTTCAATTGTAAATTATGATTTGATATCAAAAATGGATTGATAAGCTAAGTTGAAATTTTGTTTAAAGTTTTACAGTAGGGGAGGCAAAAAAAAACACACTTTTTATAAGTATTTTTTAGCAAGCAAAAGGGTTTTATACTTTTTTTTTGTTAAAAAGGAAAATCGAGTCATAAAAACAGCAAAACATTTTCGTTCTAAGTTCTAGGTTAATTTTGAGTTTTTTTAGAAAATTATTAAGAAATTTGTTTTTAGTATTTTGCCAAAATCTAGGTTATCCTTTGACCTACATACAAAATGTAAATCTCAATTTCTATGTCATTGAAAAATAATTTGTGTATTTCTTGTGATTTTTTTTGTAAAAAAATAAGTAATTTTTAAGGTATTCAATTTAAAAATTTTGAACGTGAGCACTTTTGATTTGGAGGTTAGAAACACTTTATTACTTTTATGTTATTGGGCTTTTATGACATAAAACTCCATGCAAAATGTTTGCTTAGTTAATAAATTTGATCTTAAGATACAAATCTACGAGTGAAAAATACACCTTTTTGTCGGCTGTGTGAAACTAGCCGGACTTTCGGATATATTAAACGTAACATTGATATTGTGAACGGTTAAGAAACAATACTTTAAAGTTTTGGTAGAGAGTTCTGAAACACCCTATATGTATAATAACGAAGCAGTGTGTAGACATCTCAGACCTACTTCTAGAATTTTAACAAGGTTTCAAATTACCTTTGCAATTGTGATTATCATAATAAGGTAATTAATTTAAGGAATACGACCGAAAGAGTCCGGAAGAGTTGAACGTACTGTAATTATACCGAGGATCAAAGATGGCGGACATGTCAGAGGTTACTTTCCCAGAACAAACACAAGAATTGTAATTAGAGTACAACAATATGCCCCTCTGTTAGCCCTACTGTCGGCCTCGATTTCAGTACAAGTAAAATAAACCGGAGAATTGCGAGAGGACTAGGAGAGGGTTTCGTTAACATCAGCCGTCTTGAAATTATTTTCAAAAAAATTTGTAAATAAAATTGAGAGTAATTGTGCCGTACAAAAGGGACTTGACAAAGGGACCATGCGCATTTGATTTTAAGGTATGCCTATAGGTATGGGATCATGGACAAATCTGAAGGTATAGTTATATATTACACTAGTCCACTAGTCTTACTAGCAATTTTAGCCAATGACGCTCTGGAAAGGAAGTTTGTTACTTTGAATTAAGGCTCGGATCCCTAAATTAAAAACGGCGAAGTTGGCTACCAATTTCAATGTTAAAATAACCTAACCATATCACTGAAAAAACAGTAACCTTGAAACAACACAAATAATTTTGCGGTAAAGGAAATATTTCTTTACGGGTCAGCAGGGGGTAGTTAGCTTTACTGTTAAAGTAAGCTACTGTTGATATCTTGACGTTATAGCAATGCTATTAACTTTGTAGCAAATGTAAGTTTAACAGTAAGCCTAATGTTTCTATGACATTAAGGCACTACTAACTATGTCGCAAGGCTAGTTAATGTAGTAGTGAATATAAACGAATGTAGTTATAAAATTAGTTAGAGTGTTTAATATTTTAGTGTTTCTTTATTGGTAAGTTAGTTGTTATTGTCACAAAAATAATAAAATTAGACAATACATTTACAAAATATTACATTCATATTAGTTGTTGTAGCCATGAGAGTAATTGCTCTGTGTGTTCCAGTATAACTAACATCCTTGCAAGGTTAGTTAATGTAGTGGTGAACTTATACTAATATAGTCATACCACTAGTTAAGATTGTAATTACTGAATACTTGTTTTTTTGTACTATAGTTATTTATTATTCAGTAATAAAAGGGGCCACTACATATACAAAATGTGTTAATATTAGTTATGGTTGGTTGGTATAATTGTTGTAAGTTCTTGGTTAGTGCAAGGTTAGTTAATGTAGTGGTGAACTTAATACTAATATAGTCATACCAATAGTTAAGATTGTAATTACTATACACTTGGTTTTTTGTACGATAGTTATTTTTCATACAGTAATAAAAGGGGCCACTACATATACAAAATGTTGCGTTAATATTAGTTACGGTTGGTTGGTATAATTGTTGTAGGTCCTTGATTAGTGCAAGGTTAGTTAATGTAGTGATGAACTTTATACTAATATAGTCAATTACTATATACTTGGTTTTTTGTACGAAAGTTATAATTTATAC
>JAGFPH010000339.1:429357-453753 GCA_018207615.1 Philaenus spumarius | reverse complement strand
TCAGCATATGTAACCAAACTATCAGCATATGCAAACACACCATCAGCGTATGTAACTCAACCATCCGTATATGCAACAAAACCATGACGTATGTATAAAACCGAACAATCCGTAATTGAAACCAAACCATTTGCATATTTAACGAAACCTTTCATATATGTAACCAAATCATTCCCACGTTTAACGAAACCATCCGTATTTAAAATCAGCATATGTAACCAAACCATCCCTTTATGTAACTAACCATTCACATTATGTAATAAACCATTCGTATATATCACCGCCATATGTAACCAAACCAACCTCATACATGACCAAACTATTAGCATAATAATATGTAATCAGACTATCCGCAAACGTAACGAAAACACCAGCATATCTGACCGAACTATCCACATATGTTACCAAACTATCGGAATACCCGACGAAACTATCCAAACATGTAATCAAATTATCCGCATGCGTTACGCAACTATCCATATGCGTAACAATATACATCCCCTTATCTAACTTTCTCTTTTACGAAGAAAGCAAAGATTTCGCAGAATAATCTAGGCTCGATTAGTATTTCTATCCGCCCCAGTGTAAACTACCCTTAACTCTGTCAAGGTGGGAAGAGGAGAGTTTACAACAAACATTCCATTGGACCTGTTTTTTTAGTTGCATACCTTAAGTATTTAAGTGCTGGAAGTTCTTCGGCTCAACGAATAGATACTCGACCCGGCAGCTTTCTTATCCAAAGTACTTACGAACAAAACGCTATTTGACTTTCTCAGGAATTCGTATAATTTTTGTTTCTTTGTAGATCAGCGTTAGCAAGTGTTGAGTTTATTTGATTTTATGACTGTATTAGTTTAATGTGTTTGTCTGTTTTACACGCCTTCTTTAGATCAGTGAAACAAGTCAAGTTCGAACAACCTAAAGCCTCTGCTGCACTTCCGTTTACTGTTGTGAATGTTTTACTCTTAATGTTGTCATTATTATTTTTTAAATTCTGTATAATATTAAAAACATGGTGTTTCCAAATTTCATACATAAATTTCAGGATAATGTTCCTTGGGTCAATGTGAGTAAAAAGTCCCACAAACATACGTTCGGAAATGTTTAGTGTCCGGCTAGTCGCCATTGGGATTTTGTTATTGATAAATGAATCATCATTATATATAATACGTGAAGCCGTTTTTTGTAAACACAACTCCTCCCTTATTTCTGGACCAATTTTAATGTTTGAGGTTTCAAAAAATTCGTCTCATTTCGTAGTTTTATTCTTATCCTTAATGGCGTGAGCTAATCTCAAAGGTCGGGTTTTCCCCATAAGATTAACATGGAAAATATTTAAAAACCATTTCTATACAAAACAGCTGTTTATAATAAGAAACAAACTAATCCAGCTGATTTCGTGGATGTAAATAACGATGATTACAGTATTCAGAAGGTTATAAAAACATTTTAATACAAAACAGCTGTTTATAATAAGAAACTAACTAATACAGCTGCTTTGTGGAAGTAAATTTTGATTTTTATAAGGGAGGAAATGAATTATTTATTCAAATTATAAAATGTACGAACTAATTTGTTTTGAAAATTTAACATTATTTACCATCTTAGTTTTGAGGTTATTATTTATAACTTTTTTGTTAGGTTTTTGATTAAGTGTAGACCTGAGCCTTACTGGTTCTTTTAACCTTTATTATTACTGCTGTCATAAAATATAAGAAATAATTTGATTTGAACATTTAACATTATTTACCATCTTAGTTTTGAAGTTATTATTAATCCTACACTTTTATTATAAATAAAACATAACATATGTTTTTAGAAGGTCGCACCGGGGGTTGGCGTGCGGAGCACGCAGGGGTCTCCCCTAGTAAGTTAGGAATGGTCAATTGTAATGAAATAAAATTTGGTATAATTATTAACAGCATATAGTTCGTATGACCAAGATATATCAACCTGATAAGTTCATCCATTTCAAAATGACCACTTTTTTTAAATATTCAACCTCCAATAACTAAAAAAAAAAAATACTGCTAAAAACGGCTAAATTTACAAAATAAATAAAAAAGATACATTTTACAAAATTTGTAATTTTGAATTAAACAGATTTTGATTCAAACAGATCTGCAAAAATTAAGACACTATACTTTAAAAAAGTAATTACAATACCAACGAAAATTACGTATTAACATTTCAATTATTTTGTTTTCAGAAAAAATACTCATCTCTTGCGAGAGGTTACGTACACGGTAATTCGTATTGCTATAATGAATATATATTATTGCATACACATCATACAGGGTACATCAGTTCAACAAAATAATATCACAGTCGGGGACTTTAAAGTCTACTATTGTAATCTCAGCTGTTCAATTTAAATTTGTTAACATAAATTCATAGATCACCTGATGGAAGATTCGTATCTGTCTGTTGAGTAATCAGCTGTTTGCACTCACACTTTTAAACTGGCATGTAGGTTATTTCTCGGTGGCATTCCTATTAAAGGCTGATTTATTACTAAAGAAATATTTTGTATCTCTAATTTGTACGTAGGTTTTTATTTAGGTGTAGGCTCGTTATTTTAAACTTATTTATAATTTCATCTAGATATTTATTGAATTATAAATAATTTGTGGTTCTAATTTTTAGGTCTATGTCTAAATAGGGTTGCTTTTTTTAACATGTATTATTACTCAAGCTATATCTTAAACCTTATAATTTAATTTAGACATTTAATACTAATTACCTTCGAGGTTAGGATTAGGAGGAGGAGGGGTGTGTGTCTTCCCTAGTCATTTGTATATTCGTGTCAGATAAATGGTTTTATAAACAAACCAATAATATATTTTAAACGGCTTCAAAGACGTAGCCAGTTTCAAATGTGTATGAAACAATTTCAATATTAAAACTAATTATTGTACCTCCTCCTCCCAAAGAATAATTGCTATTGAGGCTGTTTTTTTGGTAAACCCTTTCGCTTGGTTTTCCTAGTTGTTTAAAAAGTATACACACCATTTCCGAACGAAAGTAATACTCGGCTATATCACGCACCGTATAAACTAGGCCACGTTTCCGTCCCAAGACGTTCGTTACGCTGGAGAAGGTGTCAAGGATCTGCGGCTTCTACAGGATGTTGGCCGCAACAAAGTCAATCAGAATTCAGCGCACATCTTCTCTACCAACATCACCGGTACATATTGTTGAGTTTGGCGAGCGCGGCTGTCATTGTCTTCCAGTACAGTTCCAGTTTGAAAATGTCGCTTTTACACGCTCCAACTACATGAACGGTCTTTTAGAACGTTTCCAAGATACACGGAGCATAAGGTTGGGCAAAGAATGCAATGAGGGATAGTAATCTATATAAAGCTCCACAATTTTATATTTTACTAAGTAATATAATCTGTAGACTCTACCATATATACACACAATAAAATCCTGCGCAGGATTGAGTTTTATAATTTATAGAGTCTTTTGATCACCGGACAAAAGAGCAAAAATTAGGCATTTCCTTTAACTACTATTTAAATCTGAGATAGGTTTCCTATTCTTGGCGTTTCTAGATATAAACTGATTCCTTTTTTAGCATCCTATAATGGCCTATATTTTTAACAGTCCCTTCATTTAATGTAATTTATTAACGTGTTAGGTTAATTGGCTAAGATAAAATCAAATCCATCACAGTCTTTCCAGCCAATGACAGGACGTGATTCGTGATTTTGACTTAGTCAACGACAGTCGAAGTATGGCACTGAAGCTCTCGTTTATCTCCACGGCCTTTCAGATATTCTCATAATATCTAGAAAGGTTACTACCCCTGCAAGACCATCTCCATGTGGAAGGCACCGGTTAATACCCAGTGGGGCTCCTCCCCGCAGTACTTCTGTCGGCAGGGTTAGATGGGCCAAGACTTCTGTGCGAGCGGGCTCGCTACTACTTCCCGCATTAAAAACATTGGCTGTTGCTCTATTCGAGAATACAATGCTTAATTTCCCATATTACTTTGCGCTCGACAACAAGACAGCGCTTCACTTAACCTGACCTTTGACCTCATAGACATCGTTTTTCTCGTTTGAATTGTATGGATACCATCTTTTAGAGGATGAAATGGGGAAGCTATCTGTATGAATTAAAAAGTAAAGTAACTGTACGGGGATTTTGTATAATTAGTTTTGTGCCATATTTTTTAATTCTGATTCGTTACGAGTTGGAAAAAGTAGTATGCGAGAATTTTTTTTTATTTGTTGGTCAGGTTTAAACTGTCAGCGAGAAAGTTGTAGATAACATTCTGAATTTATTTTTTTGTCCCAGGCTTTTTTTTTTGTAATACTGCCCATTGCCACGATACAGTATATACAATGAACAGATTGTGCGAGAGCGCACGGTTTAAAAAGACGCCGCGTCGGTGTATGGATATGTTGCGTATCTACTACTTTGTTACATTATTCTTAGAATGTATTCTTTAAATAGACTAATTAATTACTACATTTCTGCTTTTCCTTGAGGCTAGCGGCGAGTCCTCTGTCTTTGCGATTAAAACAAGTCGTGTTTTTAGATTTATTGTTATTTCTAATGAGCTAGTTTTTGTTTTGTTTTTGAGTTATGATGAAGTCATGTAAAACAATTTCACAAGGCCTTGAGGAAGCTTTGTTTAGAAATTGTGTAATAGTGAACATGCGAACATCTTGCACTTTGATCCTGTTATCCAAAGTAAGCTTTACGTGTGCTTATGAACAAGCTAATGATAACACTAATGCAGATCGTATTGACTTAAATTTACTATCATGTTTAGATGAACCAAAATGTTCTTATTTTAAAGAAAATACTTTGTATTATATTTGTGGATTTATTGCAAAAAGAGCTCAAAAAACTATATCATGTGTGCCACGTTGAGTAGCGCGACATAGATGTTTTCACAAAAGTACCCCCGCCAACCCCCTCGCCCTAACCCGACCAGTTCTGGCGGCGCGCACAGAAGTCTTGGCCCATCGGTACCCCTACCACGTTTGACAAGTCACCGTCAGGTACGCTTACGCGTAGCCCTACCTCATGCCCTGCCGCAAGGAAGCACCCGTTGCCCATTAGGGTGGGATTGGGTAGCTTCCAGGCCGCTTTAAGGACGGAACTCTTGAGGCCAAGTCCCGCCGGGACATGCTCAACGACCACCAGCGCAGCCTTCACTGTCGCCGACTGATGCAGTAGCCTTCAGCCAGGGGGGAGGACATGTTATAGAGCTCTGACACAAGCCACGTTTAATGAACGTTGGACGAGTCACCGTCGGGCGCACTTGCGTCTTGCCCTCCCCCACTAACATTACCAAAGGTGAGCGCCCATTACCCACATGCGTGGGATAGGGTAGCCCACCTATGGTTTTAAAAGTAGCCACCGCAAGCCAATGACAGGACGGTCATATTTATGAATTTATTTACGAAAATATTACATTATGGTAAGAATATTGAATCCAGTTGGACTTATAAGGCGGAATACAATGGCCGCTTTTTTTGAAGTACCTGACTATGTTGATAATTAAAACTGATGGACCCAATCAGGGCTGAAAATAATAATAGGCCTATTTATCCCTTGGCATAGCACATGCGCATCTAACCTTCAGTAAGCGATTTTTATTTTTACTCATTAAAATGAAATCTTTTAAAAACTTAAGAGCGTGTTACTCACAAAAGTCTAAGTTATACACAAAAATGGCAATTTTTCCGAATAGGTTTAGTAATTTATGAGATTTCTCTAATCATAATCACAAATAAACATGCAAGGTTGAACTTTTTATAATATTGTAGGTCTATTAGTTAAGGGAACCTTGTTTTTTTGTTTACTGGGCGAACGTTGGTTTTACATACCCTCCCCCATATTGTAACATCTTTTCAATTATTAAAATGTTTAAGAAACTCCTTTCACCCACTAACCATAGTAGTTTTATATAATTTTATTAAATTTCCCTATAATTTCTAAAGATCGTTCTTCAAGTTTGATACAATAAAGTAATTACAGCATACAGATGCTATAGAAACCATCAATTACGTGATTCCCAAGTCTCAAGTGCTACGTGATAACGTGACGTGACGTAACTGTACGTGCGTAAGCGGTGCTTCCGCTTCCACGTGCGCAGGACCAACGCGCATAACAAATAATTGGTTACAAAACAGTTTCTAGAGATGATCAATAAATCTTGAGTCCGGTTTTTAATACTGTCCACACTCTCACGTTATAAGGATTCTCCGGATGCTGCTTTTTGAAAAGGGTTTCCCGTATTATGTATTATTAGTGAGGTTTTTGGGAATAAGGAAAGGCTAAAGGTTAAACAAATCGAAAATGTTTGACATTCCATTTTGACTGTCAGAAATGGATAGCGTGCACAATATTACGTGATTATTTAATGTTATGGGATCAAAATGACTATATGCCTTTGAATATAACCAGTTAAATTGTGATTAGAAAACACTTTCAGATAATTCCTGATTCTAGTTGCGTGAAACAAATAAGGCAATAGTACAATAATTCATGTATAAGATGATGATCTTGACTTTGACACAGTTGTTAACTTGAGAGTAACTTTCAATTTCCTTTGCAACAGTTAACAACATTTAAACTACTAACCAAGGGGTCGTTCTGACCAGTCACATAATTAGTAGGAAACACTTTGGAAACAGAGTCAGAAATTGTTAGTTCGGATAATGTAATGATTATGTAAGTAACAGTGGTTTTAGTGGTCAAAATAACTACCTCTTGGGGTCATTTTGACCTCTTAACAGAATTATTAAACCTTGTTCTAAAACATTCCTTATTATATAAAGTTTGTAAATACTATATTTTGAAAACGATATTGCTTTAGATTTTAGGGTGGGATGGCCTTTAATTTTAAATCTTTTAACCTCAGCTATGTACAGGCCTATTTTACAAAGTAATCGTAAAACTGTTGCATAAAAAATGATCTTGGATCATTCTGAATACGGAAAATTATTTTCACAGCTTATGTTTATTAATTTAGGTAGTTGACTTTCAAAAAATTATTTGCTAGTTTCGTTACAGAAATTTGTTAAATAAATAAATTAAATACAATTTGTTTCTAATAAATTTCATAAAAACTAAAACATATTTAGGATTAGATTTTTATTTTTAGAATACCCAGTATTTAATTAGCAATTTCTAATATATTTTTTACTAAATCATTCTTAATTACATAAACACTATATAATCCTTGCTAGGAAATTTCTGACATTGTTTTCAAGTTTTTTCTACGAATTATGAAACGGGTCAAAATTACCTCTTCGATTGCATGGTTTAAGGGTCGGCTCTAGCTGTTGGCCATGTTGGCTGACACTCCATAAGACCAATGTTAAATTAAAATCAAAATTTTCCTTTATTTTTGATCGGATAGTTATGAACGATATGTCATTTTAAAGCTATGGCCAATATGCATGCAAATGGTTTTTAAAACTAAGAAAAACATTTTGTTTAATATTTATTAACAATTTAAAACATTGATGTTAATAATATTTTTGTATGTTGTCACTATTAATTATAGCGAAAAACTACCAAGCCATTCGCATGAAGAATTTCGTTTCCAAAAGTTTGGTATTTTTTTTTAAAACGCTCTTTGAACAATTGCGGGTTTTAAATGGATTTAGGCTGAGCAATGTTCGTGTAACCTACTGCCGCTATAGGGTGATTTAAATATTTTTTTACGTTGTAACTATTAATTATAGCGAAAAATTGCCAAGCCATTCGGATGAAGAATTTTGTCCCCAAGAGTTTGGTATTTAAAAAAAAACGCTATTTGAACAATTGCGGGTTTTAAATGGATTTAGGATGAGCAATGTCCACGTAACCTACCGCCGCTACGCTGGAGTCGCAGGTTGCTTTCTGTTTTACTAGAGCCGACCCTTAATGCTATCAAATTATGGCAAAGATTTGGAATTTAAGTGTCCCTCAATTGACCGCAATGTCAAAGCCTAGGTCGTCATCTGATTCTACTGTCAAAGCCCTACAACCTTTATGAAAGTGCGATCACGCGAAGATATTATCTCGTCTCGTCCCTGTATTATAATTTTACAAATGGATATTTTATAGTACATTATTAAAGTGTTGTATTTGTGTATTTTGAGGTACTAAACAGAAGCAGTAAGCTAAAGGCTAACAACTGCTAAAGTCAATTGACCCAATACTGGTATAAATTCCTTCAGGTTAAATTGTGGTAACTTGACCACAGCAGTAGCTAAATACTCTAGTCAAGTAGTATACTGAAGTCAACACACAAGTTAAACCGTCCATTACGCAAATGAAGCTTGCTCGAACACTTAGGACCTTCCACGAAGACGCATGCCGAGGATGACTCCGAACTACCAGAGTGGAGTAATCGTGGTTACTCGTCAACACCATTAAGAAATTACTCCGCCGGTATTATAAACAGCAACAGTTATTTCCTTGTCACGGAAACTTCACTAAGCGTGTTTAATAGCCAAGATGTCTCAAGCGGCGACACTTTCTGGCTTTACGACACGGTTGCATGTTCCCGAAAGCCTATGTGTACACGCTCAACTCGAATCATGAGGATTTTCTGTTGAATAATCGTACAACGGATCTAACCTTTTTATGTCAATGTTTTACTGTAACTTTTACTGTTTACACTTGACCGAAACACTTTTAAGGTGAATTTGACATAAAGGATAATATGATCTCAAGTTGGGGAGGGGAATACTGAAATTGGAAAACAAAATTTAAAGAAAGTTTGGGCCCATAATGCTATATAATGCTAACTCAAAACATAATTTTCCATCAATTTTATAAACTAAATATTTGATATGAAAAATTGATATTTGGGAACATTGGGGTGATATCCACATACATAATTTTAACCTGTAAGCCAAAACATGAGAAAATTGTGAACTTACTGCCTGTGTATTTATCAATTTAAAGGTTTTCCTCAAATTGGGGAGAGCTAATTAAAAATCATTTAAAAGGAAGTTTAAGCCAATACGACAATAATACGTTTAACAGATTATTTTGCTTCTTCAAAGAGTAAACTACTCTTCCTTCCACCCTTATCTTTACCGTTTGTCTTGGCAACACTTTTAGTTCGTAAGAAACCGATAATAAATAGTCATATGCTGTTTTGACAGCAGTCTTAATCAAACTGTTATTAGAAGAAAATTATTACTGTTTTCTATAAAAAATTTCATTGCTAGCATTCTTCCGCCTACTATTTTGATTTATATTTAACGGTTTAGTCAGTCGAAGCCTCTAATGACACTCAAACTATTGTCCGATGAACTATTGTAATGAAGCTTGTCAGATACTGAAAACTGAAGATGAATAGTAAAACGCATTTGTGTTAGTAACAAATATCTAGTATTGCTAAT
Organism: Philaenus spumarius; assembly: GCA_018207615.1. NCBI lineage: Eukaryota > Metazoa > Arthropoda > Insecta > Hemiptera > Aphrophoridae > Philaenus > Philaenus spumarius. The sequence goes on along the minus strand of JAGFPH010000339.1, from coordinate 444,385 downwards.
TTGAACGGCTTTCAAAATGAGTAGACTACTTCCATTCTCACTGTCTTAACCGTTTGATTTGGCAACAAAGTAAACCGTAATAAATATTCACATGCTGATTTGGCGGCAGTTTTACAAAACTGTTATTAGAAGAAAACAGTTACTGATTTTGGTAAAACTTTTAATTGCTAGCATTTCTTCTGCCTACTATTTTGATTTATATTTGTTGGCTTAGCCAGGGAAGCCCTCTAAAGGCTCTTAAACTATTTTCAATCACTGTTCAGTCAATTTTTTTTTACAAAACGAAACGCGATTGTGTCAGTAACAACTATCCAGTATTGCTTAGTTGAACGGCTTTTCCAAAAAAGTGGACTACTCCCATTAACTTTTGTCTTTGACGTTTGACTTGGCAACACTTTTTATTTGTAGAAAACGACTCTGCTTTGATCTTCTCTCTGTGGCAATAAATGTTTTATTGACCGAGCGAAGCGAGGTCTGAGGTTTTAGCTCGACAGTGCGGCATTTCGTCTGTGTATCTGTCTGTCTGTCACATACGGCCAAACGCCTTGAGCGATTGTCATGATTTTTTGCTTACATGAATGTTCCTTTTTCATAGGCCGAGCGATGTATACATTCTTTTTTTCTATTTTAAATTTTTAACCCCTTAAATAAAATAAAAATGGCGGCCGCACCGTTTCTCTCAGTGTAAGCTTTTTCCAAAGTCAGTTTGTGGCTTAACCGTAAGTCCAATTTAAAAACTAACAACATTTTGCTAGTAGCAAATTTGATGTTCAACAAAATTGTATTCTTGGTTTTTTCCGTATCTCTAATGGTAAGCTCACAAAATGGCCTCAAACTTCAAATTTGTTAAAAATCGTCTAAGTTTTTGTATTTTAACCATGTTTTTATCCATTTATTCTTTAGATATCTTCACAAAACCTTATAATTTTATGGAGAGGGTGAGAGAGAGCGCTACTTTCTGTCTTGCTCTTTCCTGCGCTACGTCACCGTGGCCGCTGTGAGTGAGTTGTGGAGGGGGAGCCGAGATAAGGAGCCCGATTGGCGTTACGTCGCATTTACTGAGTTGTAGCATAGATCATGAATAATAAATAGATCTTGCATCCATACGGGGGCTGTGTGCCGGAAAAAAGGTTGTCGCGAAAATAGTACATGATCGCGCCGCGAGGTAGCGCTAGGGAGAAAGCATTGGTAGCATTGATGTTTCAAACAGCTTCCTTTGTTTCCCCAATAGATAGCGCCAAAAAAGTCGAATTTCCAGTGGAACAAAATATTGCATTGGATCGGAGTTCTATTAGTTATCCAAATACAATGGTTGTAGTCCTTTAAAACCACATTTGTTATTTCAACGAGCGAGGTCTACTGTTCACAGAACTACTAGTAAAAACCGATAAGTAGTTTTTAGTTACATCTTATTAAAGAAACAAACAATATAGTACGTAAAAGAAGGTCGTTGTTAGCGATGGTATCAGGTGTATTGCGAACGTCGCGTCGCCTCCAGAAGATTTTCTATAAATAATTTTACAAACATTCAGTCATGCGGGGCGCACAGGTGGAAACAAAGACAGGAAGTTGTATAGATCAGATGACTGATCATGATTTCCTAAACTGTAATTATCACTTTTACTGTCCGTCTGCCGGTTTTATTATTTTGATTTCTCCGGCTGGTCCTTAAACATATGATTTACAACCGTCGTTAACCACAACGAAGAGGGGGTCCGTGTGTTTTTAACCAGATTATTTTACCGGTGTTTTAAACAATGAGAAGAAACCACCGGGAGTTGTTTTAGAACTGCAATAAGTACAAATTGTCTATCTCCTTCCATATCCCTCTTCCGACATCTGTCAGCCTCCCATCCTTCTCATTCCGAGGAACATAACCTCCTAAATTAGTTCAGATTCTCACAAAATTCCGACATCCAATTAATCACGCTTTACGTATCTTAATAAGCAGCCCTTATCTTGCGCGTTTATCTGAATTTCTTTCGATTAAAACTATATACTTCATAAATCGATTCTCGTTTAAACGATATCTCGATTAATTTACGACGTGCTAGCCAGCGAGGGCGTATTGGCTGTAATCGAATCGAACTTGTTTATGCAATTATACGCACGGAGCGATGCGTTATCGGAGGCAGTGGAAGAAGCGGATTGATTCCTTTCTTTATCATCGACGGTCACGTGTCGGGGGAGAGGCTGCGTAATTACGAAACGCTGTCTATGCCGTACCGATTATTGTCCGAATAGGTCGTGACTCGGCTCCGATAGGTCGATACATTCCTAACGAAACTGGTTAGTGTTTGGGGTTTATGTAACGGACATTCTCGGACCGGCCGGTCGACGTTCTTTGCAGTAATTAGCGCAACACAGGACGGAATTAAAACAGTATTTCCGCAATTTCGGTATTTTGTCTTCGATCTCTGATACCGGTAGAGGAAACCGTTGCGACGGTAACGGCAATCGTTTCCGCAAGGACGTGCTAAAGAAGTAGAGACTTCAGGCTCTGTGGACGCTACCGCCAATAAGGCGATTACTGAAACCCTTATAATATTGAACAGTTTGTGTTCACAGCAATTTATTTTCGCAGTAATACTAAAAACCAGATTAAAAACCAGAGATGTTAGATTATTTGTTTGTTTATAGGATTTGGCCCAAAAATACTGATTTCCTTGAACTATTCCTGATGTATTTAAGGCTCTCCTGGTGACATTGATATGTTTCATCACCCGGCCCGAAATATACTTTTAATGGGGCGTAAACAGTGACTGAAAATCGTTTTCACTAAACGCATCGAAAACCCGCAGTTTGAGTGTCTTTTATTACGTTTGCTGGATAAACCTTTAAATATTTGCTTTCAGAAAAGTATATTAAAAACAACGCATTATCATGACATGTACGCAATACAATGGTTTGAATAAATTATTATTGATTAGGGGATCCGCCGCTCATCAACCCTGGCGCTGGCGGCGTATAATGGTGAAACCAATGCAAACAGATTATTGTACACTCTGATATTTTCATAGAAATGACGACTGAGTGGTGACCTAGCAAATGTAAGACGGAGATTGAAATAGACACGGCCACACCAAATTCGAATTGCGGCATGCGTTGTAAATTCACCATTAATATTTAAATTTTCCATGATCAACATTTCAAACTAATTTCGATATTACCAACTACAGAAAACAATATATACAAAACCAGATGTTTGACTTATTATACAGTAAGCATTTTGTTTGCTTTTACTTAATCTAAAATCATTTTTCGTAGATTTTTGTTTGTGTTACTTTTATTTTGTTAACATAACTTAAAATAAACGGTATCAGTTAACTGACACAAACTTTCTCCCAACTTACTGTAATCAAAATAATATTGTTTTTAATCATTTTATTTACCACTTTTTAGAACAAAACAAAAAAATAATATTCTACCTACGTCAATCGTATAAAAAAATTATTGTCCCAGGCGGGATTCGATCGCGCGACCTTTGAATTACTGGCCGTGCTCGCTACCGTGGTGCTACCCCGTGCGGCCGCCGCCGCGATGCTAGATTGACAACACAAACTTGTTTATTTTTAAACATTTCCCCATAATTATAAAACGCCGAAGTTTTGATAAAAGCGGGTGGTGTCATTTTGTTTGGCATCTTAAGCAATATAAATACTGAAAATTTGATCAAAATCGATAGAGCCGTTTTTGAGAAATTTACATTTTTGTCGTTTTTTATGGGTTTTTAGGGGTAAATTACCCTTAAAAATTAAAAATTTCAAAAAACGAAAAAAACACCTGGAGATATTAGGGTTTAGTACCTACATACCAAATTTCATGAAAATCGGACCAATAGTGTCCTCTCTGGTCGTGTATACATACAGACAGACTGACAGACAGACACCACTCTAAAAACACTTTTTTGGGTTCAGGGAGCACCAAAACAAAAAATTCCACTAAATATATTTTTGGGTTCAGGGAGCACGAACACAGATAATTGCACTAAACAATTTTTTGGGGTTCTGGGAGCACCAAAACAGATAATTCAACTGAAAATTCAAATTCGAAAATTTTTACGAAAACAATACTTTCTCCATATACTACGTATAGGGTGGAGAAAGTAAAAAACTGTTAGTTGTAAAGAATAATTACCTGATTCTAAATTTGCCAAATTTTTTGCAAATAAACTTGTTTTGGTTCATCGCAGGCCTAACTTACATTATGTTGAGTTTTTGCTCCAAATCAGTTTTATTTATATTATGTAACAACAGAATTTTGAATTGAATTGTAATACAGTAAGAATTTCTGTTTGTGTTTTGCTTGTTAATCTAACCTAAAAAATCTGTTGCTTGTGAATAATTGCTATGGTAATTATTGTAAACAAATATGTTTTGCTAAGGTTTTGATACGAACAGCTGTTTTATCTGATATAGGGCTGGGAGTTAACCCCAGAATTCCCAATATTCTTTCGATTTAATATCCTTTCTTAGTGTGCTCATAGTGTACCTCATAAGAATATAAATTTAAATTTTCGTATTTGAATCTTAAGTAGTTTTGCTCTTCGTTGATTCTATGTCAGACAATCAGTCAGGACAAAGCCGTACATATATAGATAGATAGATAGTGCGCACCAGTGAACGATGTCGGCTTCCAAGCACAATAATGCCTTGGAAAGAACGAAAACCCTAAGTATTTTTGCTTTAGTATTCATTAAAGTATGCAAGTACCACTAACACATCTGTTAATTTTCAGTTCTGTATCTGCGTTTTGTAGCACCGCATATTTAGATTCCGAAGGTAGACTTTTTAGAGGAAACATATTTCTTAAAAGTTAGAATTCCTTCTAGTTTTTCTGCAAAGTTTACGAGATCCTCTAAACCGCTGGTTTTGAAAATGTTAGCTGATTTACTTTTGAGAGTAGAAAAAAGCATTTTCAGAAATACCTTTAAAACTCCAAATCATAAAATTCTAAAAATACAGTTCTGATATCCTTATGTGGTCACTCAACGGCATATCAAAATAAACATCTTAAATCAAAAGTCTCTTGAGCATGGAACAAGTATATAGTCCTATATTAGTAAAGGCAACCAAAAACTTTCAATGTAAACATTTAGCAATTACAACCAATTTTAGAAGAAAACCCTAATTTGAAATTTTTTTCCAAATATAATAAAACTTGGTGTAGTTTTAAGTCTTTTAAGGTGCAATTAGGATTATTATTTTTATCAGATAGTTTAGCGCAGATAAAAATTAACGCACAACAAGACCTGTTTGGGCAGGTAGCTAAATCACTTGCAAATGTTAATGTAATAATTTTTAAACCTTAAAAGAATTTCCGAAAAACTCAAAAAAATGTTTCCCCAAATATAATAAACTTGGTATAGTAAAGTTTGTGTAGGGTGTTGTTAGCGAATACGGCTTCGTCTTAGTTGATACCCTGGCTAAAGTAAAAGTCTTTCGAGTATACAGTTTAACACATGTTAAATTTATCTAACTTCTAAAAATTGGTTAAAAACTCAAATTTCTTTTCTTTTAATAATCCTTACTAAAGTATTGTTATTGAGGGTGCTGTTATCAAACATAACTTTGTTATATCTCTTATTTCTGCTGAAAATCCGTGTTCTGTGAGCGAAGAGTCCAGGAGTGTTTCTTAATTAATGAACGATACCCCAGACGAATGTATCTTAAAATGTTTATTTTTTTGGTACCAAACTTCGACACCCGAAATTCGTAGTAAAACAATTTGTCGAGTTCTGATTACGTCAACATAGGCGGGTTAGCCTGAATTATAATATGGTAAATTTAACTGTGAAGACGACCTTTACCCTTTTGGAGAAAATCTATTGTGATCATCAAAGTGCTTTTTAAGAGAGGGAGAGAAAGAGAGGAGATGAAATAAAAAGAGAAGGCGAGTCAGAAAAGAACAAGAGAGAGATAAAGAGAGAATGAAGGAGAAAGCGAGAGAAGTTCATTGCGAGGAGAGAGATCAAGCATTGAAGAAGGAAGAAAGAGATAGTGTCAGAAGAGATCATGTGAGAGAAAGAGATAGTCAGAGGAGCGCATTGACACAATGAAAGATTAAAGAGGTAGATAGTAGGGGATCAAAGAAGAAGATAGAGAAGAGAGAACTGACACGAGAGAGATAGGGAATCAATGAAAAGTGAGAGACTGTCAGAGGAGAGTAGTGACACAATGAAAGATTAAAGAGACAGAGATAGACAGAGGATCAAAAAAGAACGAGAGAGAAAAAATCAGTGAGATGAGGGGGAGATAAGGCATATGAAGAAAGAGGGAGAGCAGAGGTCATTGAAAGAATAGAGATAATACATTTCCCTAACTACTATTCATTCATGTAAGCGGAAAGCACCAAAGTTTCACGAATAGGCCTAACACTCTTTGTCAGTTTATTTTATACATTTTTCGTAATAACTCTTTTCTCTTATCCGTTTTTGGTCATTATTTTGAAATATCCCTTTTGTTTCAATATGTCGCAGAAATTTCCTCTACAAAGGATTTCAATTGATATGCAAATCAGTCAACATTTCAATGTCTGGATATTGTTGAGGCATATTTAATCCCGGAAGTAGGTCATGACAAAGATTCGGTAATGGAGGTTCGCGAAGGCGGATTTACTTGACGAGGGCGGACGCGAAGGCCGAAGATCCTCTTACAAAAATCTTTTGTTTCAAGTTGCCTTGAGACGTCATCAGGACGTTTGAGTCGTCACTTTTTGCATTCCTTTCCAACAGTAGATGTTTCTTTATTTTTGTTGGTCAAATAAAAAGGTCGCGGTTTTAAAGGATTAAGTTTGGTTGATGTTTCTTTTGGACTTTTGGCACCGGACTGTTGGATTTATCGCTTTATGGAAGTTTCGGTTGTCAAAATAATTTGCCTCCGAATGTAACGCACGGCTGAAGCAAGGGTGTGTAATTAGCACTTTAAATATAGTTTCATGCTGTTACATTTTTTGCTAAGGAATCCATTTTTGAAATACTTAAAAGAGCGTGTACATTTATAAACTTGTATTCTAAACACATCTGGAAATTAATTACTTCATTAAAAAAACCAAATCCCAATCGACATCCTCGTATGTCGATTGTTGCCTCGATATGTTGCTAAAGTTTGTTAGTAGCCATTTTTAGTAACTTTGACCCCTAAACGTTTCAATCCGTTCAGTAGTTTTTGAGAAATCGTGATCAGTGAGTCAGTGGGTTTTGGTTTTTATATATATTTATTCAAGACATTGTTATATCGAGTGTATGGCCGGTCGATTAATATAATATCGTTAAACATTCGGAATGACTGGCAGTACGGAACCCTTGGCAGCGAGACTAACTAGCACTTGATATTTTATATTTATATTAGATTCTCTTCCTAAGAAATTTAAGTCATTTTTTCATCACGGTTTTTGGTCAATGAGATAAATTGTACTGAAATTTCATTAGCTGTTGTTTAGAACAGCTGATTATGTTGTTGCTTGTTGACAGGCCACGTTGTTTATTATTACTTTCTTGTTTGAGGTTATTTATCCCTGCTCGTTCTTACCACTCCAGATAACGTTTTTACTAGAGCAGGACGTTCGCTCATACGGAATAGACAATGCCGGCAGTCGTTAACTGCTGTAGAGTTTCAAGAACGATTTTACAAACAACCGCTAATTAATGACGTAATGATGAGTGTTGTTACGAGTTCAGTTGTTTACGTAAAGGGTGTGTAGGCCGGTCTAAAAAAGTTCTTTACAAATAAAACCACTGTAGACTTCTTCAGCAAGCCTTTCAGTCCCTGAAAAGAAGACTTCAGAGCACATTTAAAAAATATAGAACATCAATAATACGTCTTGGGAAAGAATGTTTAAAAACCTTGGTGGATTCCCGTATGTAATTCGAACTGGTAAACATTTAAATGTAAGGGACAAAATGACAGAGTTATTTATTGCGCCTCAATTTTAGCAATGCGCTATAAAACCCTGGGTTCCTACAAAATTTTTGGTTTTCAGATGAAAGTCATGTACACCTAAACGGTTTTATCTACAAGCAAACAACACGTTTTATTGGATTTCAACGTCCTGACGATGTCATAGAGAAGCCACATCATCGTGAGTGCGTACCAGTATGGCGCGGTTACAGTAGGAAATATATGTGAAGAAGCTGTTGGCTGTATGCGCATGCGCTAACAGCGTGGAGGTCAGCGTTGCGAGTCAGTCGGTGACAGAGGTTAGTCGCGTTATCTAGTGCACTGCCTTTTCTAAAAACATTGTAGTGTTTTATTATTTCTGGACTATAATCAACTTAATGAAATTGTTATAAGTATTGTATATATTGTTATAAATATTGTATAAATTATTTATAAATATTGCACATAACGTTTAAAAACATAGCCGTAAAAACAGACTGGGTGGTAGTGTACACAGCATTCAAATCCCCCACCCCGCCAGACATAACATACCTCTACCTCCCACACTCACATCCCTATCTGCGCGGGCCGCTTCTTCACATATATTTCCACCTGAACCATACTGTATCAGCCTCATTTTGCTTCGAATATTTGTCTAAAAATAACACGTTTAAAACAATTACAATTTTAGTGCTATTTAGTTTGGAACATAGTTGAACACATTTAATAACTCGTTAACTACTCAGATAGCTGTTTAATCGTATGGTCTAACTACAATAGGGCGACCAAATTATGAACTGGAAAAAAACGGGACGCACAAAAGGTGGGTCTGGGGAATACTTTCCCGGGCCTCCGTCGGAAACTATCCATGTCCCTGAAGTTAGCTCCGAAATTTTTCGCAAATAAAAAAATTTAAGTTGTGCTGTCTTTGAGCTGCTTGTGCCGAAAATTAGTTTTCGAAAATTCGCAAAAATTACGGATTTATGAGCAAAAACTAATTTTGCAATAAAAGTTAGCCACCTATTTTTTACGAATGAAAATCAAACACTTGTGCCTTATTATATTCGGTTCGTGCTGGTTGTCCTGCATAATTTTTTTATGTATTAATCTTTGCTAAATTTAATTCGGTTTTATCGACAAAGCGTACCTTTTTACTTTCTCACTATACTATAGTATAGAGAATATATAGTGATCGCAAAAAAATCGATCTTGATATTTTTGTGGAAATATCCGTTTTGGGACCCCTGAGTCCGAAAAAGAGTTTTTTTACAAAATGTCTGTCTGTATGTCTGTATACAAAGCCAGAGAGAAAACTATTCTATTGATTCGAACAAATTTGCACATCTGAGGCCGAAGGCCGAGGCGGGGTTGGGATGCGAAGCGTCCAGTGGCAGAGCCCCTAGTCTTATCTTATTATTATTTATTATTTTTTATAAAAAAACCGCTTTAACGATTTTGATAAAATTTGGCTTTTTTGTAGCCCTTAATGTACCCTACCATATGCAAAAAACCGCATCTATTTAAAAATTCTCTTTTAGATAATAATAATAACTGATTTTTGGGTGTTTTTTTTACCGAAAAGGGGGTTGTTTTTCAAAAAATTTCAAAACTTTTTTTCGTGCATCTATACAGGCCTAATTGACGTGGTTGTTGCAAATTTGTTCGAAATCGATCGAATAGTTTTCTCTCTAGATAATAATAAAAATATTTGTTAGTTAACCTCCTACTTTAATATCACCTCTCCTGCCCCTCCTGCAATTATGAAGTCACAGTGATTCTGTTTAAAAATTTAAATATGTTTGTGAGAAAGTATGTGCCAGTTCCTAGTACCGTTCATTAATATAGTTCTACTTTTTGGAATACTCATCTATACACTTACATTGAGGCTTGTGTATAGTTAGTGTCAATATGAGACGATAATATAAAATTAAAGAATAAAGTTTAACACCCAAAACAAACGGTGTCCTCCTACGAGCGCCCTGTCTACCGAGCGCCCTGTCTAACGAGCGCCATGTCCATCTAGCGCCCACTCTCGGGTTGACGAGGGTCAGAGAGGGGTTGACAGGTCTAGGAGCTTTCCAACGAGCGCCGCATTTCTGTGTCACTCCCTTCGACCACCTGTACTTCTTGTAGTATTTACTTCTGACCTAAATATGAATCCCCTCAAATCAGCTACAAATGTTATAAAACCCTAAATTAAACGTATAGTAATATAAGCATGCGTATACCATGTGCGATGATTCGTGACAGGCCCACCTTGATTTAGAGGTGCCTTTGATTATAAGTGGGCACGCAATCCTGGCTGGCGCTAACAATGAACCTTTTCGCACTTTTCTTCCACTAATAGAATATTTAAGAGGTATTAAAGTTGACATTTTCTTTAAACTCAAGTTATATTTAGAAATATTAAATCCGCTTTTGAGGGGGGATGCGGAATACTACCCCCCGGAAAACTACCCCCCCAGGTGAAACGTGACGTAACGAAATCTGCCAACTAACCATTATGGGAGCCGTGTCCGCGACTGGAATACTACCCCCCCCTAGCAAAAGCGGGTCGCCGGAATACTACCCCCCGGAAAACTACCCCCCTCCCAAGCAGGTTCCTACAATTATACTGTTATCGGCAACATACTGTGACTAAACAGTTTAGGTTAATCCTCTAGTTTTTTTTTAATTCTAATTATATCGAAACTTGAGTGTGCGTGACTGGAAAACTGCTCCCCCCCTGATCTCTGACGTCAAAATGACGTAGGAACCTGCTTGGGGGGTAGTTTTCCGGGGGGGGGGGGGGAGTATTCCGGCGACCCTTTTGAGGGACATGACCTAATACTGGCATATTAAATTGTTTATACACGTGCTTATAACACGTATGGCACTGCTTACAAAAATTACCGTTTAGTTTAGGAGAGAATTGAGGTGTTTCATATTTAGGTATCTACAACTTACTAGAAGCAGTGATTCAGTAAATAGCACCTGGTAAAATAACAAATAAAAGATTTGGGAGGTATTTTGTTTAGGAATATTTTTGGAAATAATTTGTTATATTTTTATCATCTTTTTAGTTCTAGTTTTACGAATCCGACAACGGCTATTGAAATAACGTTACTGTAATATTATAAACTATATATCGTTGCGATTATCTATAAGAAAGGTTTTAAATACAAGCATATGGGTCATATTTAAGGAATGTTTTTCTATGTCACTGATCGTGTCAATTCATCGATCAGTAAATACTAACAAGTGCAGGTGGTCGAAGGGGGTGACACAGAAATGCGGCGCTCGTTGGAAAGCTCCGAGACCTGTCAACCCCTCTCTCACCCTCGTCAACCCGAGAGTGGGCGCTAGATGGACATGGCGCTCGTAGGACAGGGCGCTCATAGGAGGCAACCAAACAAACACCCGTCACTCTGACTCTAGCAGGCCAGTAGGGACACTTATTTACTCACGCTCACTGTCGTCTGAGCAGCTTCGGAAGAATAGTGAGGGGCCCACTTCGCTACTGGGTATCAATTGCCTACACTACAAGTCTAGCCTAGCCGTAGTTTTAGTGATTTGAAAATGTGTTTTAGTACGCAACGTAAATACGGGACATTTACGCGTCCCGAGAGACTTTTTCGGGATACTGGTTTCGATATGAAAAAACGGGACAATCCCGTTTTTACAGGACGTTTGGTCACGCTAAACTACAAACAATTGTTGTCCGGATAAGCGATTTCATTTTGTAAGTGACAGATTCTCCACAGTATCAGTAGATTAAACAGATGGTAAAACCAAATTCCCTTAGCGTGTTTTACAATCCTTATTTAACCGTGTTTTCTCAACCTGGTACACCCGAGACCATCATTAGAAGCAATAACCTGCGCTAAATATGCACGCTTAAATTACACATTGCTTCCTAATTAACTGACTTCAAATTACCGATCAAGTCACGGCCTCTTTCACCCGAATCGCAGCCTTCTAGAGTGTTAACATTCGCGGTTTTTGCTCGTCTCGTGTAATTCGATTTCGCATTAACAGCTTTGATAATCGATGACGTCATTCGGATTTCGTGCATGTTTAATATCGACGTTTAGAAAACGTGAGAACGAATTGATATTTTGGACAGTCTGATTGGGCTGGGAGGCAGATTATGAAAATTGCGGAATGTTTTTTGTTTCTTCCGATTTCAAGTAGTAGGGGAATCATTATTTCCGCGTGTCGTTTGTACACGGACAACTGGAGAAGGGAGAGTGTAGATCTCGTGCCGAGGATTTCGAAACTCAAACAATCCCCCTTTTTACAAAAAGAAAATTAAAAAAAAACCAACCACGTTATACGTTCACTATACCGAAATAAAAATCTAACCATTAAGAATAACAATCAACTCCTATAAAAGCGAGTGTACATTCGTACGTACATACATTGATATAATATAACATATAATATAATAGCTGATTTCACCCGTCATCTGTAATACTTAAACAAAACTCAGAGTAGATTATACTTCGAAGTTATGTTTACAACTTCAATCAATATAATTTCTTTTGAATTTGATTTTTTTTAAATATGAGTTATAGAACTAATTTATGCTATAAAACGCTATAAGGTTTGCTCAGATGTTATAAACTGTATAAAAATACTGTATATTGTATTTATCAACAATATATTTATTCGTTTATACAAATTTAAAGAAGAGATACCCATTCGTTTAACTTCGGAAACATTCGTACATATAACATACTAGCTGACCCGTACGGCGTTGCCCGTAGTGGTTGGTATTTTCAGTCTTTTTAACGTAATTGTTTTCTTTTTAAGTGTTCAATCAGTGAGTGGTATTTGGCTTATATATATAGATCATAAATAATAAAAGCACTATTGTCATAATAATAAAAAATCTGAAATTATGATTTTAGTAACTTTGATCCCCCTAAACCCTTCCTAAAATTTCGTAATTTTTCATACCCTTTCTTAGTGAGCACCTATGGCCCTAGAGGAAGCTACATACCAAATTTCATTCCAATCCGTTTGTTAGTTTTGAAGAAATCGTGATTTAATAACTTTGATCCCACCAAACCCCCCTAAAATTTCGAATTTTTCAAACCCTTTCTTAATGAGCACCTATGACCCTAGAGGAAGCTACATACCGAATTTCATTTCAATCCGTTCGGTAGTTTTTGAGAAATCGTAATGAGTGAGTGAGTGAGTGGTATTTCGCTTATATATATATATACATATATACATATAGATAAACATATTCGATTAGGCCTATTAATTTCTTCACTATAATATTAATAACTTCTAAATCATTTTATCTATCAACATGAAATAAAAAACCATTAAAATGTATTTTTATCTTTCTTTAAATATAATATAATAACGTTTATAAATAAAAACTTTTAACAAATAGGCCTCATGTTTTTAATTAGTATTTTTTTAGATGATGTATTTCTGATGTGTATTTAATTAAACTGCCTGTGATTTTTTACGGGGACTTACTAGTGATATAAATAACTTATACATTGGTGATGGGGGATGACGTATTCCAAGCACAAGTATCTTCACAAAGGATTGGATCAGATTTTGTTTTACTGTCAAGTATTAAAGTTTTTACGTCAACTGACGACAAAGCGCTATCTGTACTATTGAGACTGTTTTACTTGGAGCAAGTAAATTGAGTTAGACGATGATTAATCTATTATGCCCGCTGTACATCATCATAATGATGTACTAGTAAAAATCCCGTGAAAAATCATGTGGAGATTAATTTGATACACATGAGAAAACATTTAACTTAAATTATACACACGGTGTTCAGAAAAAGGGCTGCGAGGTTTCCCTCATCAAAATAAAATGAAAAATTCCAATAAACATAGGTCCAAAATTGCTCCGTTTTCTGTCTAGGCATTATTCTGTTTTTTTTTTACAAAATAATTCATATCTCGAGAAATGTAATCTAGCTCATGAAAAATAAGCGATCATATGCAATCATGCGTTTCAAAATGGCGGCTGTTTAAAAATTTCAAACCTAAATTACTCTGGTTACTTTGGCATTGTGTATTGAAAATACTCCCAATACGGGGATCGGCGTGCAATGCACTGTGCGTCGGCCACTTCTCATATTGTTCAGTGTCAAGCTCACATGTGTGTCCTTAGCAGTGAACGTGTTAGTTATCGTCCAAGTAACGCCCCAAAACTGTTTCGAGAGTTACAAGACTTCGGTATCTTTTAATTACGGGCCGAAGATTTCAGATCGGGCCATTCATTACCAAGGAGGTTAATTATCGAACAATCTCCGTTTTTATTTTTCGATTCTGTAATTATTTGTTATTGCGCTCAATGCAAACTGAATTGTGAGTTACTTTCTAAAAAGTCTGCAATTTCATCAGAAATCGCATTAGTTTAGGAAAATAATTATTGGTTTAGATTTTACGACTTCGCGTTTTCCTTTGTTTTGTATTTAGGTTCCGCTTCAAAATAAGGCTATTTCAAAAGTTAATCAATTGTCTGTTTTTTTTTAAATTCTTCTGGATGAATTTAATCTGAACAAAATAATTACGGGAAATTAAATTTTTTACTTCGTAATATTATTTTAGATATATTTCCATTAAATATATTATGCAAGTCTTCTGTAAGTTAAAATTAGTATACAACAAACTAAACTCCTGGTAAAAATGGTGTCTGCAAGGAGTAAAATAGAAATGTGTGTTTTTTTTATATGGTGGGAGTTTCTTTGGCAGCTTGAAGGTCAACTTTTTTTTTGTTTTTTTAAAACTTAATACAAATTGTACGAAATTTAAAATTTGCATTTTTACCTGGAATTGTAAACCCAAAACATAATATAGCCTTTATTTCAAATTTAAATTCTAAGTATCTAACGTTTTAGATGAAAACCAGTTCTAAATAAAGTCTAGTTTTATTTAGAAATTATATTTAAAATAACTATAAAGTATTTTTTTTACAAAAGTTGTACATCTTTACTTAGAGGGTACTGTATTAAAAAAAATTTGAATATTTTTTGGAACACATAATTAAAAGTTAATAAATAAATGAAAACTTTTTGTACTGTTTCACAAATCTTTATTGAGCCGTGCCGACCTAGGTTTCGCCAGCTACGGCATTATCGAAGGCAACTTAAAGACCTTATAGACCTTAAAGACATTATAGTCTTTAAG
>JAGFPH010000339.1:399926-425678 GCA_018207615.1 Philaenus spumarius | reverse complement strand
GGCGGACTATATCACGAGCCTCACTCAATTACTACGAACAATCCGTGCGTTAAAGTCTCCCTGATTACGCTTGACAGCTATAGTTCACGGAACGCGATGCGGTCTTCGGCCGACTTTACATAAAAGGTAAAACTGTTGCGGAAAATATGGCTTTTAGTTGGTGCACTGCCACAATAGTGCATTGCAATTTCAATAATAGACCGTGAAGTAAAGTTCATGGATTTATCTCAAAATGTCAGACCCATATTCCTTTCTCTTCATGATTGAAATCGGCTCTATTCAGCTCTTGTTGTATTGTTCTGGTATCTGCTTTGTTTTGAAATATTATGTCGAGTTATTTTATCTCCAAGTACAGAAATTCCTTAAGTGGATCAACACAGCATCAATTAAAACTAGAAAATGCTTTAATGAGAAATACGTGTCAATTTTAATTAAGATAAAGCATAGAAAATTTATATTTTTTAGAGCTCCGTACTAAATGAAGCTCAATAATTGGTGTCACTGTAATTTGTTTGTCTGCGTGTCGAAGTCTATTACTTCTGCCATTTTAAAATATGACATGTGGAATATTCACAGAGCTGCTTGCTCGATCATAGTACGAGGGTCTAAATGAAGTCAACAAAAATTTTAGGACTCCGTACTTTTAAGGGTTCACTCGTTTGTATGTCATAGTCTATTTTCTCAAGAACGGATAAATGTATCACAACGAAATTTTACATTTCATACCAAAACATGTATGCATCAACAATCAGACTCAAAATTTTATTTTAATAGTTTGGAAGGGTGAAGTTACGTACCCCAAAATACATTTTTGATAAGCTCTTCACTGGGCGTCAACATTGTTGGTCCCTTAAGTAAACTTGGTTCCAAAATGTTGGTCCCTAGTTTCCTTTTTTGGGAAAATTGTTAATTTTGAACAATAAAAAGTCTACTTTACAAATAAATAAACTTTTTGTTACAAACAAAAATATTTATCTTTTTTAATACAAGTGTATTTCTATAAAGAAACTTGATTATAAATTTTAAACCATTTAAATTTGTTTATATTTTCTTGTGTAGTAGTATTGTGTTCCTGTGTTCATCGAAAGATTTTGTGTCAAATATCCATAGAATTTGTAAAGATTAGTATAAAAAAATAAACAAGTTGAAGTAAGCTGCGAGAAAAAAAATTCTAACTAAAAAAGGTTTGGAATTTTAACAGTTTTAAAAGATTTATTAAAAAAAGTTAAAGGAAGAAACAAAGAGGCGTTTCCACCTATAAGAATATCTGAAATGACCAATTCTTGTGAACTGTATAGAATTTTTGTATTAACCTAAAAAATATTAACTTTTTTTTCAAAAATTAAACAGCAATCAAAGTGTTACAACTTTCTGATTTAAAAAAAACATTAAATCCAGTTTAAGTATGCTCTAAAAACAAAATTTTCGACATAATTGCGATAATTGTACCACAAGAAGTTTAAAAAAAACTGTTTTGTAGCATTATCTATCTAAATATATATAAAAGCGAAAACCCACTGACTCACTCATCACGATTTCTCAAAAACTACCGAACTGATTGAAATGAAATTTGGTATGTAGCTTTCTCTAGGGCCATAGGTGCTCACTAAGAAAGGGTTTGAAAAAATTCGAAATTTTAGGGGGGGTCTTGGGGGGATCAAAGTTATTAAATCACGATTTCTTCAAAACAACCGAACGGATTGGAATGAAATTCGGTATGTAGCTTCCTCTAGGGCCATAAGTGTTCACTAAAAAAGGGTTTTAAAAAATTGGAAATTTTAGGGGGGTTTGGGGGGATCAAAGTTATTAAATCACGATTTCTTCAAAACTACAGAACAGATTGGACTGAAATTTGGTATGTAGCTTCCTCTAGGTCCATAGGCGCTCGCTAAGAAAGAGTTTTAAAAAAATCGAAATTTTAGGGGGGTTTTGGGGGATCAAAGTTATTAAATCACGATTTCTTCAAAACTACCTAACGGATTGGAATGAAATTTGGTATGTAGCTTCCTCTAGGGCTATAAGTGTTCACTAAAACAGGGTTTTAAAAAATTTGAAATTTTAGGGGGGTTTGGGGGTAAAAATTACTAAATCACGATTTCTCCAAAATTACCGAACAGATTGGAATGAAATTTGGTAAGTAGCTTCCTCTAGGGCCATAGGCGCTCGCTAAGAGAGGGTTTCAAAAAATTCGAAATTTTAGGGGGGGTTTGGTGGGATCAAAATTATTAAATCACAATTTCTTCAAAACTACCGAATGGATTGGAATGAAATTTTGTATGTAGCTTCCTCTAGGGCCATAGGTGCTCACTAAGAAAGGGTTTGAAAAATTTCGAAATTTTAGGAGGGGTTTGGGGGGATCAAAGTTACTAAAATCATAATTTCAGATCTTTTATTATTATGACAATAGTGCTTTTATTATTTGAGATCTGTACATACAAAAGCCAAATACCACTCACTGACTGAACACTTAAAAAAAGAATACAATTACGTTAAAAAGACTGAAAATACCAACCACCACGGGCAACGCCGTACGGGTCAGCTAGTAAAATATGAAAAATACGATTCCTCAGGGATCAGTTCTTGGACCGCATCTATTTTCTTTATGAAATTATATGGTTTTTAGGGATTCATAGGCCTACCTTAAACGGAAACTCTTCACGATAATTCGCCAGTCTACCTGACAGAGTCGATTTTTTCTCAAGATTAGATAAAGGTAGGCCTATCAACATGAAATTTTCAGAGTTATACAATTTTCTAACCTATGTAGTTTCTTTAATCAAAACTAAAAACATAATCTACTATGAATTTCGTTTCGCTTAAGCTTTTCCCAAACGATTTAAAAATTTGTTCATGGCGTTGTGTAACGTATAGTTTGAAAGGGCTTTACGATATTTTGTGATATGTGTAATTTTCAAGTATCTCCGAACCTACAGTTTTGGGGAAACAGGGTTGATACTTACATACTTTACAGAAAATCTATAGTGGATATACATTTTTGTAATAATATATTTTCTATTAATGCGGTGTTCAGTAAAATGTGTTTGGGAGCTACCTTACACTAATCTCCACCATCAATGTGTAATTATTCAAACAGTGGTTTTTCTTTTTATGGTTAGATCAGTACATTGACTAAAGTTTACATTAACATTAATGTAATGTAATCCAGTTAATGTTTTGTTATTGATATGATTTTATTAAAACTTTTGAATCGTCTTACATTACAAAACTCTAACCATGCGAATCTAAGAGATCTAAAAGTTTATTATTCCAGAACATGCTTACGCTAACACCTATACGCTCAGTAAAGCCTTTATAACTTATATGCAAATTGCCGCCTATACAACCTTGCTGCAGTAATCTATATTACAACTCAAGGCAACTGATTTAGGAGTGTATCACTCGCTGATTGGTTATTTGACCGATAAAGGAATTAAAATTTGTTTTTTATTATTGTGGTAGCCTACATGAAAAATATTTAGAAAGATCACAAATTCAATTATCTTCCGCTTTTTGATTTCTATGGAATAAAATACAACTCAAACAGATGCGTTAAACTTTAAATTCTCTACGATTCAAATTCAAAACGAACCAACTAATTTGTTGTCTGGAGGAAAATAAAATGCGAACTGAATTACTCCAGCTGGAAATAAAATTACAGTTTTAGCCAAAGCTCACTGTTAATTAAAATATATATTCATTTTATTACCTTCACATAGGGTCAGTGATTCTATAAACTGAAAGCCACTTATAATAAAGTATAAAATAAAAAGTTAATTGAACTAAATTGTACTTAGTTGAACTTAATCGTTTTGATCCTTAGGTTTTATTGAGTGTGAAATAATAGAAGCGCTAATGAATATTTGATCTCGCTATGTAAGTGAGATGTAATCTTCAGCCGCTGTTGACTAACTAGTTCTTTGGATGCTAGCTTAGTAAATCTTTCCGTTTGGGATGTTTAATCAATTTTTCAAAAATGTATAATAGGTGAGATTTTGTTACTACTTGACAGAAGTAAATTTGTTGCCAAGTAGAGTCAAACCAAAGTATATTTGTTACCATTGTATATATTTTAGAAGCCAACGGATAAAGTGTTGAAGTCCTGACTGCGTAGTGGGCCGTGTTATACAGTCACTCATAAACGACGCAACAGATTTAGGCAAGTTGAGCGACAATCTCGATCAAATAGGCTTATTAAGCCTACGGTAATTGGATTGGAAAATGTAGAAAAGTCGTTCGTTTTGTTTCAAGGCGTACAAGAACCTTGAGGTTCAGAGATTCACGGTGGTTAAAGGCGCTGGTGTAGTGTAACTCACCTTAGCTTCACGCTGCTCCCCCTTCTAACTTCATTAGTCGGACCGGCATAAAGTAAAGAAGTTAGAAAAAAACCTTCGGTCATTATTTACTTTATCGTGTCTTTTCTGACTTTTTTTAACTTCAAATTCAATTAAAAATTTTAAACATTTTAAATAATTTTATACAATATTTTATTAATTAACCCTAAAAAATGTAAGTAAAATGTACCTTGAGAATATGACGATTTAACTTTATGGTTGTAAATTTCCAACTAAAGTACGACTCTGCGTAACTAAATATATAGAAATACCTCATTGTTGCGGCGTTGTTTGATGTAGAAAAACTCAAACTATATTACAAGAACTCACTTTTTTAAACTGAAATTTTCTCAGCGTGTAAAAAACCAACAGTGAGGCACGAATAGCGAGAAAACTAATCAGTTTTTACACTCGGTTTGAACTTATTTATTTCCAAATCCCAATTGTCCAAAAAGGACATTTTGAAAAGTGTGGGTTTTATGAATTTCAAAATTAAACATTTGAAAGCAAATTTTGGTCCCGTTGTAATATAATTTACACGTACACAATTTTGGTAAAGAACACAACATTTTACCAAATATTGACACTTAAAACAATGTCCAACTTAAAGCATTTTTCAATAATATTTTATAAAAACGTAAGTCAAAATGATAACAAAATAAAAGGGGGTTTACAGAAGATGATATTTTTAGTTTATGTATTTAAACATAGGTCATAACTCAAATCACTTCAAAATGGCAGCTAAATCACAAATTACGTTTTGTATAGGCCTTTTATTTTTTGTAAAAAATGTAAGCATACGGAGAGAATAAATAAATTTACATGAATTTGTTTGACAAAATTACTATCAACAAAATCATTCTCTGTATTAGTTGCTGTTTGGTCTTCTGCTGATGCAAATTGAAACCGTCACGCTCCAATCCAGATTAGCTGAAAAATGTTTAATGAACCAAAGTTCTACTTTAAATAAGTTTAATAGAATTTATAAAGAAAAAATACCTAGTAAGTACACTAAACACATCTTAGGATTATTCTCTTTCTCTTTCTTTCAAACCCACCCTTTGATCACTCTCCTTCCCTCTTTGCGCACTTGACGTCAACAAAATGCTGTAAAACCTAGCACTTGAAGAAAAAAATAATAAATGGAGTCCACTGGGATCAGTTCTAGGTCCGCTTTTATTTCCTTTATTAAATTATACGATTTAAAACGTTCGTACATTTTGTAAAAGGAGAAAAGGGAACACTTTTGGGATCTCTCGTTTGTCTGTTTGTAACAAACAGTTTGGCTAGGCGCATATTGGGACGCATTTGACGCTTATGCGACGTGGCACAGCGCGACTTTTTGTAACATACGTAAATGAATTGATTAGCGTATATTGGTAACGCAGATCGACTCGCGTAGCAGGACAGACGTTACCATTAACATGACGTTTTAACATTATAAAAAATAAAATGAAGTAAAATACACGCGTCTAATATTAGGAACTACGTTGTGATATGCGTTCTCCAACGCGACGCGTGTGGCGCGATCGTGTCATGCAGCTGGCGTCGTGTCATCTCACACGCGTCAAACGCCTCCCAATGTGCGCCTAGCCTTACACACAAAATTCTCTAGGACGGATCACAATAAATTGTGGTACAGTTACAAAAAATGCTAACCCGCATATGTTTCATTGAACGGAGTTTCACTGTAAATTATGAGACTTGAGTTTGAAATTGTTGTGTTTCGGCTAACAACACTATTTTATCAGAATTTTGTGATTTGTAGTTGTAAAAAATAGTTTCAAAAAATGTTTCTTAAGACACCATGCCCAAAAGTTCTAAAGATGAAATGTAGAACCAACTAGGGGTGTTAAAAAGTACTCGTATAATTTACAGGATTTTAATCGAAAGATAAATGAAAAATTTGGGGTTTTAAAGCGAATTATTGAAGTGAAGTCATGGACTAACAAAAACCAGTTTAAATTATTTCGTTACCTCATTCGTCCCTCACTTTCATTCCCCTAGCACTTTCATTGTTAGTACAAAAACAAATTTATTTATTTTCATGTTATTTGGTTTTTAGAGTTGATGTGTTTTAATGATCTGTAATTAATTTATATTCTGGCAAATCACTTGGAATTCCAATGAAGATCATTTTGAGTTTGCTGACTATACGGAACCCTTGACGTGCGAGTCAAACTCACGGATTATTAATCTTAGATCACCAAACTATTACTGGTGCCGTTACTTTGGAACAAGTTATTGGAAGTGTAGTCCTATTTTGTCCGTTCCCAACAATCTCTCTCGCTTTGATGTAACTTCTCCTGGTAGCAAGTAAAGACAAATTAATAACTTCCAACTATTATGACACTTGTTGAGTTTACTACTTAGAACGTGTTGAAGATGGCTCTGCTGAGATCGTACGCATGACTGGTGGTTTGGCAGAGGCAATAGGAATGCTAATGAGCGACTACAAGCTTCATGTGACTGCTTCCTATCGATCTATCGATCCAGACGAATAGGCTTCACCATATGTCACGCCTCGATTGTCGTTCTGTCAAGCAGAGTACACATCGATTTCGTTTTATTTCGAGAGAAACAAAACTGAGGTTGAATTATCAGTTGCTGTGAGAAGGCGATAAGAATCAATACTTTAACTGTGGTGTCAATGTTACAGTTTAAATAATTATCTTCCAATCAATTGATACTATTTATCAAATTAAACAGAAACAATTTGAGGGAATATTGATTTTTGCTGAACTATTTGAATGATTGTGATGAAAACTTTCGCATTTCATCCGTATTATATACTAAAAGAAGATTACTTGTTTGTTTGGTTTTTCGATTAAACTAAAAAGATTCCTACTTGATTTTGATCAACTTTTACTATGTGTTACATGAACATACATTTCGTCTTTATGTTTTAAAATTAGTCTGAACAGAGATTGGAGAAGCTTTTGGTCGCCTACGCTGGCTAAACTGCTAAAGACAAGCCAAAACAGTAAGCTGGAAAAATCTCGGCATTAAATTTAAAATGATTTCTTACAATATGAGTTTTAATTGATCAAGTGAAATTTGAGAAAGGCAGTTTCAGAGCACTTTTTTGGCTAAACAGTAAGATAAATTATAACAATATTCAGAATAAATGTTTGCAGAAAAAGAATTTTTTCATTCAACTTTGACTGACCAGAGAATGGCAAAATTCGATGTTTTAGTGAATTTCGTGTCTATACTATGTTAACTATTTAGAAAAATGTGTTAATTCACTCCCAAAGCTAAAGCCACTGTTTTTTTTTTCTGATTCAACAGGGGGTAATTTTCCCGATTTTGGTAATCGAGTTGCGCATGCGCCCAAACCACTTTGACACACATCCGAAGAAATACAAATTTTAGACCCACTTGTATTACAAACAGGAAATTTAATTTTTGGTTTAAATAAAAATTTTGTATTTTTGTCCAATTACTATTTAATTACTGATTTGTTTTACTGTTATTATTGTGCGGTTGTATTAGCTTACAAATAGTTATTGGTGAAATAAATTGAGAAACTTATTAAATATTTCTCGTTGAAGGTAAATTCCATGCGCACAGATCCGTACTTTAGTTTCTTAACTGCTGTTTGAAATGACAAAATCCTAGTACTTCATAGCATAGCTTAGCTGGGCATTCCTTGTGAATACAACTTTATAGTAGCTAGACCGATAACGCTAACAAAGACAGTGGTGCAGTGGAGCCTGAGAGGAGGGGCGCTCCGCCTATAGACAATGAAACAAAATTACTTATCTGTTGGTTTTCAATTTCAGTTTCGTGGAATATTTTCAATTTCGTAGTAATATTGAGGTTTGGTACTGTGTTTTTAACTGAGATTCAACCCGAAACGAACATTACATTAATATCTATGAACGGATTAAAACGAAATTTGGTATGTAGCTTCCTTTAAGGCCGTAGGTGCTGATAAGAAAGGTTTACAAAAAAAAAATCGAAATTTTAGGGGGGGTTTGGGGGGAGGGGTAAAAGTTACTAAAAAAAAAAAAAAAACACCGAACGGATTGGAATGAAATTTGGTATGTAGCTTCCTCTAGGGCCCTAGGTACTTGCTAAGAAAGGGTTTTTAAAAATAGAGAAGGTTTGGGGGGGTTGGGGGGTCCAAGTTACTAAAAATACCCATAAGAAATACATAGTGTAATATATTTATTGGTATAATATATTACTTTCTCCCCCTATACCATAGTATATGGAGAAAGTATTGTATTCGTCAAAATTTTCAAGTTTGAGTTTTTGGTGGAAATTTCCGTTTTGGGTCCTCCTGAACCTAAAAAAGTGGTTTTCGGAGTGATGTCTGGTTGTGTGTCTGTGTGGATGTTATCAGACCTAGAGCCTAAACCAGTCGTCCGATTTTGATGAAATTTGGTATGGAGGTACTAATCCACGGTACGGTATCTCCAGGCGTTTTGTGAATTTTTTTATTTTTAAGGGTAATTTTCCCATAAAAACCCTTAAAATAACGGAAAAATCAACTTTTCTCAAAAACGGCTCTAATGATTTTGATTAAAATTGTATAGTTTATTAGGGACCTAAAGTACTATAAACTGTAAAATTTTAATCAAAATCGTTCGAGCCGTTTTTGAGAAAAGTTTACTTTTCCGTTATTTTACGGATTTTTATGGGAAAACAACTTTAATAAAAAATACCTCTCCTACCCCACCCTACAAGTCACAGTGAATCTGTTTAATAATTTAAATATGTTTGTGGGAAAGTATGTGCCAGTTCCTGGTACCGTTTATTTTTGTTAATATACATTAATTTAACTTTGATTTGTCTATCCGTGCAAAGCCGGATCAGGCCAGCTAGTATATATATATATATATATATATATATAATGATGCTACATACAAATGTGCATTAGTACAAATAATTGACCTTTCTGTTTCAATTACTGCTATAAAAGGTATTGGTAGTGGGGATGCACACAAAAAAAACAGAAATTTTTCTCAAAATACCTTTGAAAATCTAATAACTCGTAATAGTAGACATTGTACTCGGAGATCATCAAAACTCTCTCTCTCTCAAAAAAAAAAAAAAAAAAAAAAATAAATAAATAAAAAAAAAAAATAAAAACAGGGGGATGGCCTTAGACCCTGATACAAAAAATATTTGCGACAGCTATTTATTTCTATTCATTGCGACTTTCTTATAATACAAATTGTAATATTGCCGCAGTAACTTTAAGAGATTACAGACATTGTGCGAATAAGAATATTAGAATAAAATAGATGCTCTTTTCTAATGGGAGGATGATTCCCGTTTTACGATTACTCCACCTTCCCGTACTCGCACCAATGAATACAGAACTTATAAGAAGCGCTACGAGGAGTGTTTACCTGGATTTTATCACATCAACTTGTTGCTCGCTGAGGAATACTAGACAAATTAAATATCCGTTAATTATGAATGTATGAGAGATAGCTGTGTTTAATAATACACTCTAACATACATTGTCACGCAAGCGCATTTCAGTACGTTTACAGTCATGTTTACGCCTGTAACCCTCTAGTTTCCGCCTTTATGAAGCTACCATATATTTGCTAGCGTAAGAATAAAACGCACACAAACTCAATGCTATTAGTGTATAGCACTGCCACTTGGAGAGCTGCGATCAACTCAGAAATATTTTTCACTCCTGCCGAGCCTTAATTTAAATCAAAATAAATGTTACAAAAGAGAGGTATAAGAATGCAGCTGGAAAAGTAATTAGTTATATCCAAAGGTTTTACTTGTTTCGGGCATATCTTACATATCAAGAAGGCCAAAGACAAAAGCATGTAAGTAAACTCAAACTTTGAAATAAATGGATCGATAACTTTTACAACAAATTTGTAAAAGTTTCCTGCTAATAATACCACTAGAGTGGACACTGTTTTCAAGCCGTTTTCATTCAAAGTTAAATGATCACAATTTGAAATGTGTAAAGAAAACATGTTGATCATTTCCCAAAGATTTAAGTTTATATCATCACTGTTCAAAAGATATGATCATCTATAAGTAGAAACATGAAATTTCGTTTAAATGGAAAGCTTAAATTTTGAATTGGAGCTCTGAAAGTTTTTGGGGGTGTTTACTAGAACACCCCTAATATTGTAATACAAATATGTAAAATTTCCTGTAACAAATTTTAGACCAACATTATGTATATCCTGCTCACAATTAGTGTAGCAGGAAACAAATCCAAGCCAATAAGTAATCACCAATAAGAGAGCAGTTTGAAGGTTATAATTGCGACCATAGGTATACCGACGTGGGAAGGCAGGAGGTGTGCAAGTTATTGTTTTGAGATGGCCCACACGTCCAGACAGACGTGTTCAATACGATCAAAATTACATTTCACTTAATACCATTCCGACTTTAATGTTTCTTTCAATTCCCTTCTTCAGTTTGTAGCCATAACGCGTTATAGATGATGTCCGTTTTCCCACGTATTCGTTCAGCGAGCGCGCATATTATGTGGCCTGCTTTCTAAGATCACTGATTTGGATTTGCTACTGGTAGATGGTGACGAGGGACTTCCGCTCTGCTAAAAGGACGGAAGTATCCATAAAACCAGGTTATTAAAAACTTCTTGAAAACATTTAACCTCGAACTCTCGACCTACAGTGGTTGTGGTCAAGTGTATTTGCTGCTGTAACCTTAAAAGTTGCACAGTGAACACGCAACTTGAGTATTTAACAATCTAGGTATGTACGCATTTTACGCCAAAAATCCTAAGTGGCTTTTCTCGGTATTCCATGTGTTCTAGGGCATATGACGTCACACACTAATTTACCAGGTGCGAATTGTAATTTTATCTTGCATAAAAAATAATTTTCTTATAATTCTATTGCGATCGTAGTTTTTTGTCACACAATAAAGCAAAAAATGAATAATCAAATTCAATTAAACAACAATATTTAAACTCCAGATGTTTCGTCCTACATCCTTGGACAAATTGGGTATTTTTAGAACCATGTTTGTCTGCTTTAAATTCTTGTTTGGTGGAAGATTTCAACTATTTTTCTTTAATTAATGCCGAGATTAGTATCCAATTAAATATCTTGCATTATATCTGGCCAATGGCATACTGTGGGGAAGGTATAAAGGTGTGTATATATAACTATATATATATATATATATTCATGCGCACGTGGAAGGGATTAACAAATTGTAATATTTACTCGTTAATATAAAGGTTGCCGACCCCTGTTATAAAGAGTCCTTGTTTCCACGGAGACGAAGATAAAGATAGCTGCATTAAAGTGTCAAAACATCATAAGCTAACGCAATTATAACAAGATGTCCAGGACATGCAGTTATAGTAAATTTAATAAATGAATGAACTCCATCGAAACCGGTCTTGGGATTAGCTCGCTTTAACAGAATCGGGTTTAGCAGAATCACAACATTAATTAGCCCGTGTTCTCGGTAGACCACGCGGGACACTGTTGGACTATGAAATGATTCTTCACTCCAATTGTAAACTGGGTCACATGCTCCTGAACTACATTCGTGTTATCGAAAACTAGTAGACACTGTTATAACCACCTGGTCATGCGGGCAACTTTCATCTCGTCAATGAAGAGGAAAGTATTATAATTAAGTATCATCAATAACGGGCTGTATTGTGGAGACTTAAACGCCGCGAAATATCAATAACGCGGGAGACTTTAACGCCGCACCAGTATAGGGTAATTGATGGTGATTGGGTGGAGTTTATTTGGGTGGGTACTTTCTCTGCACGCATTCGGTGCTTGAAGAAGCGTCTGAGGGTAGACTTCAATCTAAAAATGTGTAGCGGTAAAATATACAAAGTTCACGAGTTTCTTTTTCAGACTGTTGAAATTAAAAAAGTAAAAAACAACTTAACTGAAATACAATTAATATCAACAATTTTATTTATAATCAACTACAATTATTAAAAGTGCCAAATATGAGACGAAAAACAGCAAATTGCTTGCTCTAAATTAACAAAGATTAAATTTTTATCGCCATCACACGAAAACAATTTGCTTTTCTTTAGAGGCCAATAATCTCCCCGATCGATTCGAAGGCAGGAAGTCAAACACAGACTGAATTAAATTTCTCCAGCGATCGTATAATCCCGTCCGACTTGATCTAGTCTTCGCCATATATAGTTATAAAGTTTAATTTGACGTTATGTTTTGATAAAAATCCCGAGCCGGCCCACTCCTAGCGCCTTCGGGGTTGCGTGCCGCATCTGACGTGAGGGCGGTCGGTTTCGACTTTCTTGCGCATTGTGTTTGAGTAGACGGCATTTGCATACTCCGCGAGCCTGTGATTACAACCCGTGATATACGCAACGTACGCGAAGGATGCAATTTTTTTTTTGGCAAATCCTAGCGTGAAATAATCGGTAATTTGCGGGGGAATGAAAAAGGAGCAAAATTGAAAAGCAACTTTTACGCTATATTTAAAATGTAAACCTTCCAATTATCTGTCAGGGTAACCCTTTTATTAGGCTACAACCGGTTTTGTAAGTTTTCAATTTTTGGCGGGCGGCTCTCGGAGAACAATGTAAGGCAGACGGTTCGAGGCAATTAAACATATTTTTGATTTATTTCAATTCTTCCGCCTGACAGTCATTACGAGTTGTTTGGACGTTGAGGGTGATGTTTAGCAACACTCGTGCCGTGTCTTGAGAAGGATGAGTTTATGGTTATATCGCGGTTTTATGTCTACCTTTCAGTTTTGCAAAATGCGAGTGAAATGCGTGAAATTAATTAATTTAAATTATGGACGAACTATTTCTCAACACTGTAGAAACTGCATAATAATATAAAGCAGTGTTTATTGGCCGTGCATAATAGTGGGTGTGTGTGTCCGTGTGCAATACCCAGTCAAATCGTCTACACACGGAGACCTGAAATTGTCAAGCGTGCGCATTACCACTCGATAAATACATCGAACTCAGTGAGCGAAGTCTATCTTGAGAGTGATGGTCTTATGCTATTGTATTAGTAAGACGATTGGTCGCGGTCGGTAAGTACTTACTTTTTTAATAATGGTGTATTTTTTATTTTCGAAACAGTTAATTTGGCTAATAACTCCAGTAAATAGTAAAAAACCAAAGCGTCTTGAAGTTATCCTGTTTTCAAGTAGTTACACTGAAAATTGTTTTTTCGTGTTTTTTGTAAACAAATATCTTTAAGAAAATTTGATAATTATCAATTATCTAGTTTGGCGGTACAAGTTGGTTAAAATTGGCCGATTTAAAATACAGAACGTAATATGATAATGGTTTTTAATCATTTTTGACAATAGTTTAACTGACGGTTTGGTATTAGGTACCTAGTACTTGTTTTAATTGAGTGCAGCCAAGCGACACTAATTAGGGTCGGCCGGGTGGAAGACCCTAACCTTTTCCTGGTTCAGAGTTACGCTGCCCACAACTATAAACGCTAACACTAATAATTATTCTATAACTTAAAGCACTGGTCCTTTCATTTCAAGCTTTTGTTTTATTATTGTTTAGTAAATATGTTCGTAAAGTTTGTTCAGTCAGAAATTATTTTATTGGCGAATTTCCATAGGAAATGTAAGCTATTATTTTTGTACCGTATGTTAATTAATTATTAACAACTAGAATTTTGTAATATTTTAAAAAATATATGAAATTTGATACTGTGTCCTGGAAATTTGGTTTAACCCTTCGAGTTGTAATGGCAGATTGCCCTTACATCATCATCATCATCATCATCATCATGTTAGTGCAAAAAAAAATAAACACAACAAAAACTATCGTTTAAAACATTGTTTAGACAGAATGAAATATTTTGGAAACAGTTTAAAAAGAAACATTAATTTAATCTTGACTGAAATAATATTAACTGTAATGACTGTACGGTTTTAATAGCCTCAGAGAGGAAGTTTTATATTTTAGGTTTATTGCGATGCAGTAAACGATGTCTGATTGAAATGGGACAAAAACAGAAAAGTTTGTTACATCGTTGTTCTTAATATGAATTCGTGGATCAGAATATCACATTATAAAATTAGTTTTATTTTAATATTGAACTAGAACGTTCAAGGAAGCGTCGCTAATAGGATTGTAAAAGGGTCTGTTGCGGACGGGTGTCCATAAACCCACCAGGTCAGTTTAACTGCCACAAGTTAGGGCGGCGCGATCTATTGCTTCGGATTTGATTAGTGCTTTATTCTTCCGCTTGCCAATATAGGGCAGTTTTATAGAGGCGGGTGACCCAAAAGCCAATACTAAGATGGAATATATTGAAAAATCTATACATTTTAATAATCACAGCTCTCTCACACATATTCAAAACAAACGGATATATTATTTTCTATTATTCTTCATCGACGAAGTTAATGTGATAACCAACAGAGTGCAGATTAAACACTCGAGTAGGAACGTAAATTCAGGGCGGAAATTCTTCCAAAATAAATCAGATTTTCTAGCCAAAATAATCCAAAAAAATGTTAAATAACTATTACTTGACATGTAGGCCTACTTAAATTTTGAATGTGGTGATCTTTTTACATTGTTGATGTTCACACTATTGAAAAATAAAAAATCGCAATTAACTATTTGATTTTGAGTTAAGTTAAATATAAAATTTAGTTAAAACTAATTTTAAAAAAAAAAAAACTAAAAACGAAGCCACATTTGGACTGTCCCAACATTTAATATGAGGTATTCAGAAAAACTGTCTGATCATTATTACTCAAGTATTCTTGTTACGAGTTTAACATTGCTATAATGGGCGTTGAATTCCAAAATGGTGGCTGGGTCTGAAAACTGTCCTCATCTGCGTAATACAATTACGTATCGCAATTTATTTTCTAAATTTTTTCTAACCATATTAAATTTATCCTAAGATTTGTATAAGATTTTGAATGGAACTTTAAGTAGCCTTTAAATATTTTCTTAAGCTAAACTTAAAATATATAAGAAGATATTATATAAGTTCTCCGATCTGCTAAAATTTATTAATTAGAAACAAAACGAATCTTTAATTCATTGAACCGAATGGTTGACCTTTATATTACACGCTACCCTCTGTAGGAAATGCTAAAAGAATGAGCATCTGCTTGTAGTGTATATTCACTGGATAAAAACAAATCGTAACTAAGCATTAATATACCCATCAGAACCATTGTCTTCAGTTAGATTCCTTCCTCGCGCACTATATTCATTTTACCCATACAGTCCTCAACCTAGTCAAATATTCTCTGCCAACCACTACTAATTTCACAATCACACACGAGTCGAATCCTAATAAGTAGCAAGAAGACAAACCAAGATGGCGGCCACTCGATGCTTCAATAATTGTCTTAATCCCCGCCATGACAAATCAAAGTCCACGCTGTTATGAACATTATATAAATTATTTATTACCCATAGAAGTTACCCAGTCCCAGACCTCTGTCATTACGTCGTCCCGTCGCGGGGGGCTGGGAATTGGAATTCTCCGGTGCGCATGCGTAGAATTAAAACTAGTAGCTATATCTGCACGAAGATGGATTTGCATTTTGTTGTAATGGATATCGTATTGTTCATGCTTAGAATATGTTATTATATTTGCAGTGTGGACTGGTAAAGAAAGCCACCTACAATCTGGGTGTGTTGTGAGGTCGTAGATGAACTTTATGATTGTAGAAGACAGTGTTTTGTTGTTGTATTTATATAGGACGTTATATAACGTGAATGAGGAAGAGTGGAGGGTAGATAGGCATAAAGCGAGAGACAGATAATGAGAGAGGGGGAGAGAGGAAAGGACTTACAGATGAATAAAAGAAGAAAAGGGGAGAAGAGAGAGAGAGAGAGAGAGAGAGGGGGGAGAGAGGGGGAGAGAGAGAGAGAGAGGGAGAGAGAGGGAGGGAGAGAGAGGGAGAGAGAGGGGGAAAGAGAGAGACAGAGATAAGAGAGAAAAGGAAGCGGACAGGAGAAAGAAGAGAGGGACAAATACTGAAAAAAGAGAGAGAGCGCCAAGTGGAGAGTACTGACAGAGAAGGAAGGAAGAGTGGTAAAAAAGAGAAGAGACAGAAATCGAGGAGAAAGAGAGTGTGGGCAGTATTGAGAGGAGATCATTGAGAGGGGGGAAGAGAGAGGGAGAGAGAGAGAGACAGAATGAGAGAAAGAGAAGAAACAGAGACACAAAAGTGGGGAGAGAATTGTGAGATAATGAATTAAGAAAAGACTGAGAGGAGAGCATTAAAAGGAGAAAGAGAGGAAAGATACAAAGAGAGAATGATGAGAAAGGGAAGAGATACAAGAGTAGGGAGAATATTGTGAGAGAGGGAATGAATTAAGAAAGAGAGTGACAGGAGAGCATTAAAAGAACAGAGAGAATGAGAGAAAGCTAAGCGACAGAGACACAATAGAGTGTTGAGAGTATTGTGAGAGAAGGAATGAATTGAGAAAGAGAGTGAGAGGAGAACATTAAAAGACGAGAGAGAATGAGAGAAAGGTAAGAGACAGAGCCACAAGAGTGGGGAGAGTATTGTGAGAGAGGGAATGCATTAAGAAAGAGAGAGGAGAGCATTAAAAGAAGAGAGAGAGAAGATGAGACACAAGAGTGGGGAGGGTATTGTGAGAAAGGGAATTAATTAAGAAAGAAAGCAATAAAATACAAGAGAGAGAATTAAATAAGAGAGAGAAAGAAATAAGTAAGGAAGAGACAAAGAAAGGAGAGAGAAGAAATAGAGAGTATATAAGATTGCAAGAAGACAAGTTGATATTTTTGTATTTAACCTACTCTGGTACCCACCAACTATATTCACTCGTCAACTAGGACAGGCTCAAAACATAAAACACATTAAATTGCAAAGAGTTATAGTTTACAAACATCGTTCACTGTACGACTAAATGTATTGGCGTTAGTAATACTAAAATTATTAAAACTTTATATACTCGCACTTATCCGGTTGAACTGTTTAAGACACCGAGGACTACCATCCATGAACTTCATCCGACGGTACTCTAAACACCTCGGCCACAATGATGCTTTAAATTGTATATCCATATACAGTTTTCAACTTTATAATATAAACAACCTTACAGCTGCTGCTGTTCAACTTGGCAATGCTGTACAGTGGTTACCAACTTAATCGCGTTACACTTTCCACATGTAGGCCTACAGAATACCTTTTATCTATGGTTTAAGGATGTTTCTGCACAGAATTCGTCTACCTTCTACGCTCACAATTACATTGTTATCCCACAGGTAGATTTAATCGCCGACTACAAGTCTCGATTGTTACATTTTGAATTCTATTAATCTATTTTTACAAACATACAAGTTCAGGTTTAATGACTTTAACGGTATAAGTAGTAGCCGTGAGAGACTTACCTTGTAGGTTAGGTTAGGTCTGTAACATTCTTCCTGTTTGCGCATGGCAAGTCATGTATACGCAGGAACTCGCTCATAAAGTATCCATTTCACACCGAGTGACATCATTTTGTCTAGCTACAACTGTGTCATCGACGGTTACGGCGTTATTACAAGCTGTAGTGTATTCATATGCTAATGCTTTGGGATTATTTTCCGTCATGACTTGTTTGACTGTTTATTCTTTAACGGTTTGTATATATACGAGTTATTTATGCCTAGTAAAATGTAATTGGAAATATAATTGGAATAGTGTTTGACCATGAGTTGATCGTGTTGATACCTACAGGACGTAAAACTGCAGATAATCTTTAAAAACACTTTCACAGGAAGAAGTGAATGATCCGGGAACTAGCATGTGGGTTCGAATCGAACATATATTTCCTTCAATTTCGAAACACAATAGATACATTTATTTTAGGCAGTTTTCTAAGGAAACTGACGTCAGGGAACTTTAGATTGATTAGATTTAATTGATGAACTTTAATTTGTAGTGGTTAGGATAATATTTTTGTTAAACTATATAGACACAAAATTATTAAAAATTGTGAAATTATTTTAGATTTGATGTGGATTAGGGTAACGCAAATTTTGTAAAATTCGGCCTAGGTTATTTTAGGTTAGAATAAACTGTGTCGGGTGTCATTTAGGTGACATATTTTAAAATTTTTAATAGATTAGAATAAATTGTTAGGTTGGCTTAGGCTTAAAATATGAAATAAGTAATGATAAATTATGTAAGATTTGATTTAGGTTGTAAGAATGATTGTATTTAAGTTTTATATAGGTATGTTAGAATACATTTTGTGTTAGGTTTGATCTAGGTTAGGATCAATTAGTTTAGGCTTAACCTTGGTTGCAATTGTTTGCAGGTTAAGTTTGACGTTTGTTTAGATTTTGCATGATTTAGGTTGGGTAAGGTTAAATTCAATTGTGTTATTTTTGATATGTGTTAGGTTTTATTACAATTCATTAAAGGTTAGGTTACACTTAGGTTTAAATTTTGTGTGGTTTAGGTTGGGTTAGGTTAAATTCAATTGTGTTATTTTTTATATAGGTGAGATTTGGTTACTATTGATTTGTGATTTATTTAGTAATGATTTATTATTTACTAATTACTGAATTTTTTATCCCTGTTGTAATGTTTGATTATATACTAATTACTGAATGTTTTAACCATCTGGTAATGATTTATTATTTAATAATTACAGCATTTTTTAACTCAATGGTAATGAATATTATTTAATAATTACTGCATTTTTTAACCATCTGGTAATGATTTATTTTAAGCTAATTACTGATTTTTTTAATCCTCTGGTAATGATTTATTATTTACTATTTACTGAAATACCCCTCTGGAGTATCGTGATTGTTTCTACTAACATAATATTATTTGTATTTTAAGGACAATCTCCCATAAAAATTCACATTGTTAAATTATTTTCAGAACTCGTTTATCAAATAAAATTTTTGTAAATAATACAAAATATTACAAAATTCTGGTAGTTAATAATTAACATAAGATTAAAAAATAATAGCTTATATTTAATATGAAAATTCGCCAGTAAAATAATGTCTGACTTACGAACTTTACTAACATATTCATACTAAACAAGAATAAAAAAATTTAGGACCAGTACTTTTAGTTGTAGGATTAGCTACAGTTTAGTTGTAATTTCCTGTTTTTTGAATTGCGAGCGTACAATACCGAAACCTTTATTTTAAAACTCAATGTAGGCAACGCTTGCAGCCTACATTTTTGTGCAGCGTAGCGCCTGTAAGAATAACAAAGGATATGGGTTTCTCCTTACTAACAACTAAATCAAAACGTTTGTTTGACGCCATTCCGAATATTGATTTAATAAATACAGTAAGACCTCGGTAATCCGGCACACTCGGGAATCTGGTGATACCGGATTATCGAATATGCCGGATTATTGAGGTCTTCCTTTAAAATGGTTTAAACAGGGAATAAACTATAAATAAACGCACGTGTACTATATATACATATATATTACTATTATTGGGTTGTTAAAGAGTTGTTACAACACAAACAAAAACATTATAATACATAAAATAAAAACTGAACTAAAATTTATGTTTCTTAAAAAAAAGTACATAAACGTACATGTACTATATACTACAATATACATATGTATCATGATTGGGTTGTAAAACATTGTTAAAGAGTTAAACATTTCACTAGCCTGTCACAGATTCTTCGAACCCCTTTCACTTCAAAACCGTGCAAAGCGGGTTTAAATTGAACAACTACAAGAAATTCAATGTATCTTTTTCCAAAGACTTCAATTTGTTCAAATATTCTTCATTAAGTGGAATACGTTCAACAAAATACTGTCAGCAACGAAAGTGTTAAATGGTCCCTTTAACGTTTTTAAAGGACAACGAGAGCACATTGTTTTGAATCGGTTCGATTTTAAGGAGAAATATTGATTGAAATGTTGGTTTTGGACAAGTTTATTGAGCAGTAGATTTTTATACACTGTTTTTTGACGGATGCAGAGCCAACAGACAAGGGGTAGACCGGGCTTACATCATTCAATAAATACAAAAACTGCCATTTTTAATGAGTGCCAATCTAAAAATGCCGAACTATCGGGTCTGTCGGACTATCGAGTGCCGGATTATCGAGGTCTTACGTATATGTTTTTACTTACCGTCTACAATATTTAATTTGCTGTCGTAATACGACGGCCGTTTCAGCTTTTACAGTACACCTTATTCAGGCCGACCATGGATATTTTTGCATGGTAGACTCACTTAAAATATTACACCGTCGTAAAATGGGCCGATTTATGAATTCCCTTGAGCAATTCGTGATATAAAAGAATCATAAAATCGGCATTAACATTTTGTTAAATGGAAAACTTAACTTCGATTCCAACGCATTGTTCGATACGTTGTTGGAGATAAGAAGCCATCGATTAGCGTGATAGACCATCGTCCGCAGTACGTATTGGACCCAACCAGTCGAGATTTTTGAATTGACTCAGTTTTCTCTTTTTTTAAATAATGATCGTGTGTATTATTGTGTTTGTGTTAATGTACTGTAATGAGTGTTTTCGTGTTATAATAAGTGACAAAGTATATCAGGCTGAAAATACTTGAACGTTTTTGAATAGCTGAAACGGTCGTCGTATTACGACAGCAAATTGAATATTGTAGACGGTAAGTAAAAATATTTACTTAACAACTATACTTGAAACGTGGAGTAGTCTGATGCACAAAAGTAAATAATAATAGTTTTACTTTAAAACAAACACAAAAACCAAAAGTAACAAAATAATTCTAAGAATACTTGAACAAATTAATAATTTAAAAGACACAGTAGAATATAATTTCATGGTCGTAAGGTGGGGTTGGCTTTCTACGATCTAAAATGAAGACATAACTTCTAAAGACGCACAATATTAGACACACGAAAACAAAATATCAAATTATTCGCTGTTATACAATAAAATTGTGTGGATACGAAATAAATAAGCTGTAAACTGTAAAACCAAGAAAACATCCTATTCATCTACAATAAAACATATCAAAATACATATAGGACATCAAGAAGGCCGCGCGTGTTACATTATGTAACACACACAATGCCGTATTAAGATAGTTTTAATCAATGTAATAGACATTTGATGACTTTGTTGTTTGGTGTTGCGAAAACACCCACATACAGTCTAGCGTTCAGTGTTCCTACAACATTACCTTTTATAGCAGCTATTTAATGATTGAAGATGTGGCCAGAAAATAATTATTAAAGGTCTCGAGTATTGCATCATGTGTTAGAGTAACAAATTTGCAGTCTCTAGGCAAATCTTCCGTCTAGAAAAGGTTAGGGTTATTATATATTTCTGCACACAAATAGGAGCAACCTGTCATATTATGTCAGAGTCCTGTCCTTTACAAGCAGAACCAGGCCTAGACTTAAAATTACTTTCTAGGCCTAGCCTAAAATTATTGTAAGTATGTTGCCGTCAAGGCAGGTACAATAAATTAAACATACACGCAATCATTTTAGGTTAGGCCTAGACTGATGAACCAACATTTTATGTTTATTTAATATATTTCAGCGCTTGACGATAATAAATTTGAACTTCCCCGGACGGAACCGATTGATGAACATTTAACTCATTTATATTCATTGCCATAGCAAAATATTTTACAACACTTTTTCGTTACGCGTGTATTTTCTATTTGTAATTACCATAACAACCAATTTGATAACGCTTTTCGTTACTCGTATTTTATATTTGTCATTGCCATAGCAGCCAAGTAATAACACTTTTCTCGTTACGCATTATATTTTCTATTCGGTAACTCCTACCGAAATCCACTAAGGAACTTCGTTCCAATAAAAAAACTAGATCTGAAAACACTCAGACTTACGGACAGAGAAATATTTTGCTCTGTCTACATACATAAATCAAATTGAAGTGCCTGACTGATTTCGAAATACATCCTTTTTTCTAAGCTCGCATATGGTATAACAAGGTAACAAAACCTAAATATGCATTTTTTTATTTTTGTCTGCATTAAATTTTAAGTCGACTCTTACATCTTCGAAAATTTTATAAGAAATAAAATTTACGAAATCGATTTGAAAGCAATTTTTTAGGTGAAGCACTTTGAAATAAACATTTTTCGTCTCTTGAATTTTTTCTAAAAACTCTCCCATTTAGTGATATTAGCAACTTTATGTCGATTTATTTCAGCACGTTTAGACCCGCCATTTTGTTTTGGGTGGTCCGATTTTTATTTTCTTTATGTCATTTTCCTAGACTTAAATATACCTTTAAAACGAGGTATCACATGACCATACTTCCCATTTAAAAATGTTGAGTTGCCCCCAAAATCCCCCATTTTTTAGGGGACACTCAAAATTTCCGATTGTTTCAAAAGATACTTTGGGCTAAGTTAGTATCGTTCCCCAAAGGATATTTGTTTGTTTTCAAAAAAACAAAAGTTAAAGGGGGGGGGGGGACTTTTAAGACAACTGGTATATAAAAAGTAGGTAAACCACAGGCCTATTTGTATTTTTTAGTGTACTGCTAAGGGGTGAAATTTTAACAACCCCTAAAACAATACAAATTAAAATTATTATACTTTCCATTAAGCTAGAGAGCTGGAAATTGGTACATTTATTTCTTACAATACATATATAGGCCTACTATGTAAATCATATTTGAATTTTATAGCGTGCTGCTAAGAGGTGAAAATGTAATAACAACCCCTAAAATAATAAATATTTATTACTATACTTCCCTTAATGCGGCGGATCTTTGGACCGTGTGCGAAGCCACGGGTACGTGCTAGTTTATTATAAAAAGTTCTTGTACAAAAAAAATTTAAATATCTTCAAAACTTTCGAGAGGTAATCAGAGGCCAGGGCTTAGTCACGTGACTTCTCCTCTGCCGTGTTAATCTGTGGTTGTAATTTGAATAAAATATTTAATAAAACAAAATTGATTAAATTTTGGGGGTTAACCTGAAAATTTTGTATCATTTCTGAGATTAAGGGGTGGATACCCTGTCCGCTATATTGAATCTGATTCCCATAAGAGCAATGCTACACAATAAGTGATTTTTTTCGTTAATTCGTGGAATAAATTTAAAAAGTACTGTCAAATGTGGATGTTGATTGCTGAATACATTTTCAAAAACCGTTTTATTGTTTTTATAAACGTATGATATAAATAGTAAAACATAGTATACTTTATTAATTTTTTACTCAGTTCCAAAAAGAGATATTGCAAGAAACCTTAGCAATCAACACCCACAATCTATTTTACTTTAAGAAAAAAAAAAATACAGCTTTCGTTTTTTGACGAAAATAACACAAAATATGCTTAAAAGTTAAGGTACGGTTAGGTTATTTTAACATTGAAACAGGTAGCAACTTCGCCGTTTTGAATTTAGAGCACCGAGCCTTAACTTAAAAATTACGCCAATTTTTTGTGCTTTTACCCAAGATCCACGTGTTTATAACATAATGTTCAGAATTTTTGGACATTAACCCGATATTGGCTCTGTATGCACCCCTCCTTCCAAAATATGTGCTTCAACTTTAAAAAGTTCTTGGTGTCGTTACCTGATTAGCTATCCGGTTGAATCTCGGAACTCGGGTTCAGCCTACAACGCCCTAGCGATTCCATAGTCAGGGGCTACACCCGATCGCTACTCCCACTAGAAATGTCCAAAAATCGTCGATAACTTGAAAAATGTGTGACGTAGGTCATGTTTGATGTTCTTCTCCGATTATTTGATACTCGTATTTCCCGAACGGTACCACCAAACTTAGTCCAGTAGGCGAGTCTAGTGTTGCGCTGGTTGCATAACCATAATTTTGAAGGGACGAAATTTAAAAAATTCTATATCTCCCAAGTTTGTAGTCATACGTGCTCAAAGATTTTGCCCGATTTTTAGGTTAACTCTAAAAATTCTACACTATTCTTAGATTAATCCCAGAAATTACCCAATTATTTGTTTAGATGTTTTATTTAACATATCCTAAAATAAAAGCATGTAACCAAGCCCCTGCCCTCTGATGGGCCCCACAGGTCTTGTCCTAAACGATCGCACACCCTCATTTCTCATAAAATAAAATGTTGTATCGGAGAAGGTACCACATTTTCATTTCTCTTTACATGTCATTTATTTTTGAAATATTATTCGTTTTCTATACTTCTCAATCACCCTGTCCTCTCAGAATACCTACTCGGGACTCTGAGCATGCTCAAGGGTGTTAAAGCCGAAATCATTACATGCAGTGTGATTGTTTTCTACAACTCAGAACTGTTGCCAAGTCAAACTGAAAGGACTAGAGTGTAAGGAAGCCATACACACCACATGGAGTCCAACTTGGCAATAACAGACGGTTGGATTTGACACAAACGTGTTTCCTTGATCAATAAACATCTGTATAAAACATTTTTGTTAAAACAATTGTGGTAAAACGAAGCATGTAAGTAGATTTTTTTATTGTTAAATAATAATCCAAAATGTCAGAGATGCAGAAAAGCCCTAAGTTATGTTTGAAAACTGTTATACTATGGCACAAATAAAATCAAAATGCGTTTTAATCAATATACAATTATTGTTAAAAGACAAACAAACAAATTTACAGTTTCCATGTAGTCTAGACGCATTCACCTAAACATGACTCGCGATATTTGCGTACAGACCGAGTGTAGACGAACCCGCCTGTTTACCGTTCTATTTTACACGAGGAGTCATTGCGTTCACACAGAAAAAGTGCGCACATTGTTATTTCAGTCTTCAGGTCAGTTGAGTTGTTATTTGCTGTATGAAAGAAACTAGGCTGTCCAGGAATACATAAACTCGATTGCTTTCTTTCCGTCCGGTTTTTTCATAAAGGTTTGGAAAGTGTAAACATACTTTATAAATAACGCAATTAAATGTAATTGGGATTTTTTCAAATAAACTGACTTGGATAGTTTTTATGTGTTTTTTTAAGTTCAAAGAATTATTTAGATGGAAGCTGTAATTAGCGTCAGGAATAGTTAAACAGGTTTTACGGAATAAAAACGTGACATTTTAAAATTGTTAGGCTTGGTTGTAGTACCGTCATTTTGAATTAATTTCTCCTAAGTGTATGTTTGATTGTCGTTGCCAGTTTTTATCTCAGAGTTGTTGTTTTAAAGGTCGCGTGTGAATAAAGTTCACAAATTACTTCTTTTGTTTTTACAAATTATTGTCCCTTAGCATAACCTATGCTATTGAAAGCCGTATTTGAATAAGCGCGTATTGAAATGAAAGAGACTAAGGGAGGCAAAGAGAGAGAAAGGGACAAGTAGAGGAACAGAAAGACAGAGAAACAGAAGGAGATAGAGAGAGAAAGTGAGGAAGGGGGAGAAAGATACAAAGAGACCTAATACATAAAAACCAAATATAGAATATAGAGAAAGCATTAAGACAGACAAATAGAGAATGAAAAAGAGTGAGACAAAGGGAGGAAAAGAGAGATAAAGAAATAAAGGGTTAGAAAGAGAGAGAGAAGGCGA
>JAGFPH010000339.1:369890-397073 GCA_018207615.1 Philaenus spumarius | reverse complement strand
TGACAGTTCTTATAATGTTCACTGACAGTTCTTATAATGTTCACTGAAAGTTCTTATAATGTTCACTGACAGTTCTTATAATGTTGACTGACAGTTCTTATAATGTTCACTGACAGTTCTTATTTTCAGAAGTTTACACATGTTTAATACTTCATTCATTTTGGGCGACTTTTGAGGATCATATCTTATTGTCTACGTACCTATTTTGAGGATTATAAAAATGTCCTTATTTTTCAAAGACGTGCAAAGTACCACTCAATTAGATCCACTAAAATCAGTGAGCGGAGTCCACCTTGAGATGGCTGGACAAATGCTATTGCATCAGTAAAACGCTGGAACGCGACTCCAATATCGATTGTAGTTACTTAATTTTTTACCATGCCGATCTTATTTTCAATTTTGGCCATATTTAATATAACAGTTAATTTTTCAGACAACTTCAATATGGAATCAGTAGATTGGTGCCAAAGTTCACCTGTGTTCAACTAAAATCTGGGGTTTCATCCAGATTGTTGGCAAATATTTTTAAGAATAATTGTAAATTTATCATTTCTATAGTTCAGATAATGATAACAACGTCTTGTAAATTCTAAGGTTCTAACGAAAGGTTCTAAGGGCTGCAGATAGATGTGTAAAACAGTTTCGCCCTGTTATTGTTCACACTTAAAAAATATGTTTGCTATTAAGTTTAAAAAAAAACGAGACTAATTTATTAAGGGAGTATATTTCCCAAAAGTTCAATTTAAAACAATCTTAAGTTGTCTGAAATTACTTTCAAAGCTTTAATTTCAGGATTTGTATACATTGACGTATACCAAGATATTTCTATTTTTAAACATAAAAATACTTTACTCACATCATTGCATCTTGAATTTTTCTTTGGACGTCAATTTGGTTTCTACGATTTTCTTCAAAATCCTGTGGATATAGTTCACAGAATTAGTTTGAAATATGACTTTTGGTTTAATAAAGAAAGTACCCCAGTGAACTGTTGAATAGGAGTTAAAAAATTACTAAAATTTAATTACTAGGTAATAACAATGTATAATTTATTCTCGCCGCAGTTATTGGTTAGAACGTTGGGGTGATGTGTTATCATGGATACCACACTGGTAAACCTTACAGGGCGCCTGACGGTACGGAACACTTGGCGCATGCGCCAAACTCAAATTCCTCCCGTTTATTCAATTGTATCGTTTTTTTAAGTTATTTGTAAATGGCCGAAGAAAATTAGCCCCTTGTTATAATTATTAAGAATTACAATTTTCCCACAATTTACCCTTTTCCTCGATAAAGAAAGGGCTAATATCTGTTGTCACTGTAACATCGCAGATCCCAAGATTGTTTAAACTGATCGTCAATTAAGTCGACTAATCGATATGTTTTAGTGAGTCGTGACGCCTACGCTCGATAATAGCCTGTGTAAGAAGAGATTTCACGGTTCGTAACGTGATCACGTGGTCGCTGGCCAGTCTATTGTCTCTTAAGGGTCACGTACTATCACGCCTGTTTCGGGGCACGTACTATACTGGTTTAATGAAGTTAGGAGTTGAAATATTCGAAAATCCGAAAGCGGGTTTAGAATCGAATTTTCTGTGTTCTATAATACGGAAAAATGAATCATACGAATTAAAACATTTAAACTAAGAGTAGTGGTAAGCGTAGGAGTGACCTTCCAAATCAAATATTGGGAAAAATTTCAAAACTGGTGAAAAATCAACTAGAAAAAAGCTGATGATTTTAAAACGGGTGAACACTCTCGATCATCAAACCACCTTTAAAAAAAACAAACTACATTAAAATCGGTTCATCCGTTTGTGAGCTATAATGCCACAGACAGATACACAACAGATACGTACAACACCGCTCTTTTACGTCGGGGGTTAAAAAAGATAAGAAGAACAGCAATGAAAACCGACATAAACAAAATTTGAGCTGACGGGTTCCTACCGTGTTAAATTATCTTCTTAATTTAGTTTATTAGATAAATAGATATTTCAATAATATGTGATGGGATTACCCAAAACTGTAAGTAGGCCTAGGCCTAATTTCTATATATAACCTAAATATAGTAAGGACACTATGAAAGAACTTAACTTCATATAGGCTAGTAAACAAATCAGTATTTAATAGTGATTATAGATCCAAATGTTCAAAATGTCAATACATACAATAATTTGGTTTTTAAAATAATACAAATGTTTTAGTTGATTTGCCTCGGGCAACTCTAATATCTACGAGGTGTGAAATTCTTGGGACTCAGACAAACTTGAAGTCATATTTGAATATTAATTTGATCATTAATTAAGTTTCATTAGAAACAGGCAAAGAATTATTAGTTGGATCTTATAAGTTCAAAATTTAGAATCAGTTAGTCCAATTAAAATAATTAAAATGTTTCTTTCAATAATTATGATAAACAAATGGCATAGTTCATAAAATAGTTCAAATCTTGATGGTACATAGAAAGATCTCACCAAAGTCCAAAAATGTTTTGATCCATGATTTCTTCCTTCAGCGTTGAAACCTCAACATTATTTCAAAATTCCTTAATATAGTGACACTTTCGATGGCTCTTGATATTTTATAATTTATGGCGATAGGGCAGGAACGCTTTTAATTTAACTGTTCATCCATACATTTAAATATTTTTTTAAAACCATTACAGTTCCCTCCATCTTGAAAATCATTGTTGCTAGTTTTGGGGTTCACATCACTTTAACAAAACTTTTCAGCTGTT
This sequence comes from Philaenus spumarius, assembly GCA_018207615.1. Classification (NCBI taxonomy): domain Eukaryota; kingdom Metazoa; phylum Arthropoda; class Insecta; order Hemiptera; family Aphrophoridae; genus Philaenus; species Philaenus spumarius. The sequence goes on along the minus strand of JAGFPH010000339.1, from coordinate 394,333 downwards.
TTAATTTTTTTTTTTAATTTTATTATAATAATTATTATTTTTGATACACAACACAATTCTCCACTACACACTTGATACCATTTATTTGTCTGCCAAAGAAGTGTTGAAATTTTTAGTATATGTATTTTATGAATTATATTATGAATTATTGCAACTGTTATTTTCTGACTACCATACAAAGTGATATTTACAGTGAAATAAGTGGCTTTTTATTAAATACTGAATTATGGTTGTGCTTGAGAGATATATGTATGGGATAACTGTTTAACATAAAAATATGATAAATTAATGTGAATAATGTTATGAAATCTTACAACCGAAAACAATTTTGTGGATGAAAACTTGTGTAAACTTATCAATTCAAACAGAATGGAAAAAACTTAACTTTTTCGTTTAAACATAAAACAATAATTATAAACTTCACTTATTGTAGCGCATCAAATATTTACACAATTTAAAACAAGCGTAAAAGAACAAACAACAAAACCAAAAGTTGAATAGTCGATAGCGAACTTTCAGCCATCTTGCTAAGCCGATATACACAACTGCGTTGACACGTTACCAATTTTTTTTGAAAGTAAGAAGTGCTATCGACTTATTTATGTTCAAAATTGAAAACAAACTGTGACTTTTAACTTAAGGTTCGTTTAGATAGTTTTTTAGGTTGCAACCTTCAGTATTTTAAAGAGCCATCATGTAAATTACACGGACCATAAATATTTATGCGCAACCAATAGCATTACGCCTTATAAGAATATATATTACATATTGTCATTTTATTGGTTTCAGTGCTAAATTGTTATTATTCACGTTAGTTAAGATAAATAAATAATCATTTCTATATCTTATTTTTGGTTCCTCAATATTATTTTTTTTTTGTTTGGTATCTAAAAAGTGTTTCTTTTTTTTTTTGGGGGGGGGGGGAGGTTGTTAAAAAAACGTTACCCATTTTCACCATTACCATATCAACCCTTATTACCACTCACCCCTATTATTCGACTGTAAGAATTGTAGAGCAATCAGTCCTCAGCCGGTTAAAACCATTTCCAGCTCGATTCAGAGAAGTTTACATTTTTTCCAGAAGAATAGTTAATTTGATTGAACTATAAAGGTTAACCTGTATTTTTGGAGTTACCCTTCTCTCGTAATTTCTATTGAAAAAATCCCACTTTGTATGGTCACGTTGTCCTACCTACAATTATGAACAATTTTGTACATCTTGTTGCATCTGTTATATTTTGTGTTCTGCACTTTTTTTAACCAAACAAATATTTTTAATTTATGCCATTATACCTATCTGTTTTACTTTTCTACGTACCACACAAACTAATCAAACTCTAGTTAAAAACATAACATCCGTTAATTATAAACTTTGAAATGGTAAGTGAAATTACGTGAACACTGTGTACTAGCTTTTATATCATCTATACCGATCTAAAGAGTACGGCTTCAAGTATGTGGTAAAAATACTGAAATTCGCAAATACATCTTCAACTATACTTTGTCCAAACAAACCTGCGCTCTGAACCATAAAATCTACCCTCGCTCTCACACGCGCAGACACACTCACACGGCCTACGTGCTGCTAACGGGTTTTCTATGAATCACCAACTAGCCCTAGTTCTACAAAATCAAATTTTTCTAACCGTTAACTTTACTTAATTTTTACTCTAATTACTGAAATCTAAATATTTTCCTCGCAAAATGAGTCCAAACATGTTACAATGGTGACAACTCTAAGCGGTTTTACGGTCAGTAGGTTACGAAATCATAAATGTCACTACTTAAAAATGGTTATTTGACAAATATGTTATGCTCGTGTTAGTTTAATAATATTTTTTCTTGATTTAACAGTAATTGTACAGTAACATTTAAAACGAATTTGTATTTAGTTTTATTTTGTTTTACTTTAGTATACGTTCACTGATATATTGATTCTGATTTTTTAGTTTGTTTTTTGCATACGTTTGAAATCACTACTAGAATTACTGTAATTATGTATGTTATTGTGTCCGAAAACTAAGTGTTACGGATATGTTAATTTGAACATTTTCGCTTATTTAAAAATGATCTATAGGATCAGTTTCCGAGAGATTATCCTGTAATTTTGAACCAGCCTGAATATTTATTATTTTAGAGTGTCAATTATGAGCCCATCAAAATGTGTAGTAACATGGTTTTTATTTCATATTATTGAAATATGTACGTGTTAGTTTATTTTGTCATATAACTATGTCAACTTCAAAGCCTATGCTACCTTAATTTATTTCTAAGAAAATCCACTATGACAGACGGTCTAACAAACGGGCGATCCTATCAAGGTTCCATTTCCTCTCTAAGATTAAGTACGCTAAAAATGTTTAAGTATCGATCTTAAGGCTGCTCCCTACATTCAAAACGGCGAAGTTGGGTACCAATTTCAATGTTAAATAACCAAAACATACCTTCAATATTAAGCAAATTTTTGTGTTGTTTTTGTCAAAAAACGAAAGCTGTATTTTTTTCCTTAAAGTAAAATAGATTGTAGGTGTTGATTGCTAAGGTTTTTTGCAATATCTCTTTTTGCAACTGAGTAAAAAATTAATAAAGTTTACTATTTTTTACTATTTATGTCATACGTTTATGAAAATTATAAATCCGGTTTTGAACATGTATTTAGCAATAAACATCCGCATATGAGTAGTAGTAATGAAACCAAATTTTTAAATTTATTCCACGAATTAACAGAAAAAAATGACTTATTCTGTAGCATTGCTCTTATGAGAATATGATTCAATATGGCGGACAGGGTAGCGCCCCCATAAGAATAAAGGTAAGGCATTGCCCAGTCGGTAAACGGATTTCTAAAACTTCTTCCTAAAAAAAGGATAACGTTGCTAACAAAAAAACAAAACGAACAAAGCTTCAACATTCATTAAGCAAAATTACCCACACATCATTGTTTTGACACGTCCAAGAGAGCGCCATATTGAAATTAATTAAAATTATAACCTGACCTAACGTAATACAATGCGGCACAGTTTTGATCCTCGCATCGTCCCACGGTTAAAGCATTAGCTATGATTCAGCATATCTGAAAGTGTTGCGAAGCCGATGACGTAGGCGTTAGACAGATGTCGAAATAAAAGCGTTTTGAACCAAAATAAAAGTTCTATTTAATTGGCCAACACTACAGGTGTTCGATTAATCGGACGTGTTTCAAAAATATTAACAACCGGCCAACACTCTCTGTCGACACTTTGATTCAGGTCAGATGCAATCTCACTTCAAATGTCATGTTAACAGGATGCCGTTGAAAGATCAGAGTTAAATGATTTCTGGGTTTGATTTTTCGAGCGATAAGGCGTTGGAATGTCCGCGTTCGCGTCCACTATGAAGCAATGAGCGAAAAAAACAATGAAGGCAGACAATCCGTTACGGTCTGGTTTGGGTTAACACTTTTTCGGAAACGATCCTGTAATTCCCCGAACCGTGGTTTATTGTAACTGACAGCCATTTCTTTCGGATTCAAAATTTAATTTGGTCGTTAGAATAAAACAATTATTATAGTTTTTTAATATGTGACGAAAATAAAATAAGGCCCTGACTTTTAAACTTATTTCAAGGCATTAAATATATTTTATACCACATTATTGTCTCTTATAGATGGAGATTCTCATTTAAACATTTTTACTACCCCTCCCGAAATCCCCATTTAGGGGTTAAAATAAAATTTTTAATTATCGTCAATGAAACTGCAAGCGACATAGTTAATAGTGAAGGTGTGGGATGTACGTTGTTAACACCCTTCGTATTAAATATTGTCGTAACAGAATAGGCACCAAGCCAGAGCCTTGCGGAACACCATATTCCAAGATTACGCGAAATCCGTCTGTCGGTCTGTATCGATGCCGTTGTATTTTCGTCAGCTCCGTTATAAAATTAACAGTGTTTGCTCACCGACCTCACCGCTTTAATCACAGAGGACATGTAATGGTCGTGGTGGGAACTCACCGAAGGAGAGCAACATGTGCACGAAAGGCCGGTGGAATCGCGCACGACAGCGACCGACTTTACGTTCGCTTCCTCTTCTTTTTTTTTGTAATTATAATCGCTGCACTCCATTCAATGTGCAATAAGGTCTGGTCAGCGTAATTAGACATTTGTTTTGTTAAAGGGACGACGACCCCGGTGGACGAATCTACGCGCACTGGATATTTAATTATAACGTACGCACTGTTTAACGTTATTGGGTTCGCGTGGTTGAGTTAACGTTGATTTAAAGGGAGGAAAGATGTGAAGTGGTTGAACCCGCTCTTCCAGGAACTTTTGCCTAGGTTCTAGCCCGGTTACTGGAGTTCGGTTTACTTGTCGTGCATTCAGCTCTCATTAATCTAACTGGCACACAATAAGGACATTAAGGCTCTTCTTTACCTTGAACAAAACTCCCGAGTGTACAGTATGATTTTAATAAAAAGGTCCGACTCAAGCCGCCAAATCGTTGAAACATGCATTCGTATAACGTGTTTCGGATTCTATTTATAAATTAATAATCTGGGAAACTACTTTAAGTTATAAAAAAAGGCTTTATATTTTTTACGTGTTAGCTTAAAATATGGAAATTATTGCTTAAAACTCCCGAAAATGCATTAAAAATAATCAATTTTTACTCAGTTAAACTGCTGATTAAAACGAGTTGCCGTCTATTTATTTCAATTATGAGATATAAGATAAAAGCACATAGCCTTTAAGAACAATTTAAGGTGTTTCACAACTTTTTTGGTTGAAAAACGGCGTCCGAAACACGTTAGTACGAAGTGCATATTTTTGCTGTTTTACTCAAGATATAGAAGACCCTTAATCTAACTGGCACACAATAAGGACATTAAGGAAAACACTGACTTCAAATAAACTTTAGAAAATTGTACATTTTCTGAAATTTTATAATTGAGGGGCAAAATCTTTAGGAACGAGATACAAAGTTCAAAAACACAACTTATCGTGTATAATTTCACAATTGGGGCAATTTAAATTGCTCCTTGCTGTTGGTGTCATCACTCCTCATCAAATGCTAGATTCTAATTTCAATCCCTTGTGGAGGCTTAACTATTTCAGGTAATAAAAATACAAACCATCGAAGTAATTATAACTAAACTGATTCAGGGCTGTACTCAACTGATATTCCCAAGATTAGATTAAAATGGTTACTGTAAGAAAACCGTACTTGTGGTACAGCGAATCTTTCCATTTATTGTTAACAACCGACGTAAACAGAGGGCTGTTATAAGTTTAACGTGTGAATCTGTATCTGTGTATCTGTCCGTGGCATCGTAGCTCCCAAACGGATGAACCGATTTTAATTTAGTTTTTTGTTTGAAAGGTGACTTGATCGAGAGTGTGTTCTTAGCCATGATTCAAAAAAATCTGTTCAGCCGTTCGGGTAAAAAAAAATATATCTGTTATTCTCGCTAGTTTTTTGTTAGCGTAAGTCATAAAAGCCACGCATAAACTACAGTTTTGAACAAAGCTTTCCACTTCTTACGGAATAGAGTCACCTCTAAAAGTAATATTATTAAATTTGCCTTCTCAAAATACTGCACTTCCTGTCAAACACATGGAGCCGAGATGTTTCTCAATGCTGACAATGCAAAGCTCTAGACTTAGAATCTTCACGCCAGTCAGGAAGAGACAAGATTCACTAACGGAGAGCTTTATATAGAGATGTGGACTTGTTTACACAATTGGAGGCTCTGCTGGGCAGTCCGTGTAGCAAAGAAAGAGAATAAGGAGAAAATGGAGTGAAATTAAATCGAACGCGGGATGAGGCACTGAACCTTTGCAGTGCATGAGTTCAGGTTGAGGCTCTTTATGTTCGGACAAGTGGGTTGTTGCCATGGATGTATGTGTGAGAAGGTAAGTGCAATATTTGTAGGGCAATTATCACTTTTATTATGTCGACTTTTATCATAAAACGAAAAGATGTGAAAGCAATAAAACTGTGTGCTGTCGTTTTATGATCTCACGGAGTGTACTGAATTTTATTTGATACCATAGTTTGATGTTAAATAGCTTTAATGACTTATAGTTTATTATAATAGCTGATGGAGAAGAGAGATAGATGGTCTTCACTCTGCAAGACCAAGTACAGTTTATACAGTTTGTTATCAATTCATCGGTCATTATTGTAAAAGGAAGATCATTTACTTCCATTTTAAAGATCTAAACACAGTATATGCACGATAGAATATTTCTATTACAGGCTATTTACTATATTAAATTTTCTCTAATATTTGCCGATCGATCAACTAAAATGGCAGGCTGTTTAACTGGGTACGCTTAAATTGAATTTTCTACATTGTTAACAACAAATTATAACATACGGAAGAAATATTTACAGTATGTGTACAACAAAGTAAGCGACATCACATTTTTATTATGGATTCCTTGTAATAAGCATTTACATCTGAACGTGTGATTAGAAGTGATCAGTTCAGTGTTGATACAACACTTTATGGTTGTGTTTGAAATAGACAAATAGTAGTCTGAAATGAATCTATTTCTTTTTCCATATTAGTTTTTAAAGGTATTAATTACTTTTCTAAACTTTGTAGTATAGAGATTCTACTTTGTTGAAATCAAACAAATAGCTATACCAGATAAAAATTTAAACAATCAAAAGTAAAGTGGGATTTTGGATCTGATCTCGATAAGGAAAAACCGCGGGAATACACCTGCGTGCTTTGCACGCCAATCCCCTTACTACCTCCCCACACTTATTTTATACTCTGTTTTTAATACAGGCGTAGAAATAATCGTAAAATTAAAGCTATAATTATTAATCAATGTCTAATTAATTAATCTGCTTCGAAGATTGTACAGCAATTTTTAATCACCCTGTATACAATACTGTCATGTTCGTTATCGTTGTAAAATACTTATATCTCTTTGTTGTATACAATAACATCATCTGTCATTCACGCGAAATCTCTGACCCTACTGCGCATGAGTCAGGTCCCAGGTCACCCCTACCTCTACAGGGCCCGGATCCAAGAGCTTTTGACCTAATAAAAACATTGGCACTACTGCCCAAGCGTCAGGATCAATTTAACCACGACCCAATCATCCTACTCTGATCCAAGTGCCAATAATCGTAATTTCAGTGATAATATCAGAGTATACAATAGTTTGTTTGCATTTGCTCAGCTTCGGGGTTGGTGAGCGAAGCGAACAGGAATGGCACTCTCTAGTCATTTAAAAATCGATTCTAGCGGATTCGAACTTTTCCTTTCGTTAGAGCGTTGTAAGGCAACACTATGTAAGAAACCTCACTTTCTTTCACTGATCTCCAACGACAATGCACAGTTTATTCCAGTCATGGATATTGTTAATGATTACATGATTGGATGCTATATTGAATGTTTGACGAGATGATGAGTTGTTGTTATTTTCGAAGTAAAATCTTCGGAACGACTGACTGTACGAAACCCTTGCCCGTATTTCTCTGGACTTTTAGGATTCCGTTGGCGGATTTCGTCGTAACTGTTCGTTTTTCTTCATTTCCTGTTTGTTGCAGCTTTATTTTACCACGTTTTATAATTAAATTTTACACGAAGTTTGTTGTAGCATTTTACAGTGCAGAATTAAAAAGACATTGAAAATACATTTTTACGGATGGCTAGTTTTATGGATGGTATTTGATTACTAGTACTGCCCTAACAGGCACTTCCGTTGACGGCTCCTTAGTTAAGTTTTTTGAAGTTAAAAAAATATTCCATTGGCATTGTAAATATTGCTGGTAGTCAAGAAAAAGAAATAAAATATTGCTTGCTCTCTGATTGGTCGTAAAACATTCTCTTTGATTTTTGACTAGCTTATGAAAAATAGCTCCTATGCTAGAAATTTACTTTTTTAAGTCAGATTTTCCAGTTTATAAAAATTATATTGATAAAAAATTAAATTCTACTTAATAAATACATTTTATTCAATTTGTTTCTTGAAAAAACAAATTAACCGGTCGGTAGATTAATTAAATTAAAAGGTTTGTAAATAACCTTATTTTTAACGAAAACTGTAATATTTATTATTGTATTTAAACTACAAAATAAGTTGGTATTGGTGATTATAGAATTACTAGATTGTTTAATAGTTATTGACCTTAATTAAAAACAATTGTTTGACACCATGTAAAACAATTAGGAAAAAAGTTAAAAGATTTTAAGATTGGTTCAAATATCAAGATATTATTGCCTACATCTCTAATATAAAAATCCTGTTATTCACGCAAAACAATTCTGGCCCTAATGCGTCAGGATCTAGGCCATCGATACCCCCACCACGCTACACCAATTCAAGTGAATTTGTCCTAATTAATCGTAATTTCCCTAAATATATAAGAGAACACAATAATCTGTTTGCATTTGATTAGCCGCGACTGTAAATTGGGGGTTATTGAGCGAAGCTATCAGGGGCGGAGAACTCTGGTAATAGTAAAGTACATTAGGCCTAAACTAAGTATTCTTATAAATTTTCTATTAATAAATTAAAAAGAACATTGCCTAATTAAAAAAATAAAAAAATACTATAATGTAACCAGTAGACCTAACCTGCAGGTGAAACTACGCATAGTGCATCAGTTTTCATCTGCTTCGCCTGTAGATCTTCTAGAGCTAGCTGCTAAGTAGTTGGGCTTCTTGCATGATTATTGTTCTGTGAAAGTTGGTTACTGAAAGTTGGTTTATGTAATACGCAAGTTTAATAATGCGAGCATGCACTTAAAAGGTTCTTTTGGACTAATTATGTGCGATACTTTAGATCATACTGCAAAAATAACACATAAAACTCTATTTTTGCTGAACTCATTTTCAAAAATTTTAATCGATATTATCAGTACAGTTTTAATTGTTGGATGATACTTTAACTAAATTTTACCTCAACGGGCTAAGTACTTTAGTCGAAGCATTTGTAACAAACCTTTCCTTTTCTCAATATACAGTAATTCATAAAATGTTGGATTGCCTTTCAATACACAAAAGCACAATTTTCCAGTATCGAGGCGACCTCGGTATTAAATAATCGATTATGTGAACAATCGATAATAAAATTGTGGAAGGAATGATTGGGTGTATAGTAATGCAAGTGTGGATACCCACACAGCCTCGGAGTGATTAGCATGCAAGTTCTTTCTGTTATTAATTAGTTACTGAGATTGTTAAACGCCCACACAAAGCGCTTTGTCAATGTTACAATTTTATAAGTAATTTTTTAGCGCCTGTGTGTTGACAATTATTGGACTTTACGTTTTTCAGCGTTCAACATTTGGAAGATCATTTATGTATGGCTTTGTTTTAATTTCCACGTACTGGAATTCATTAAGCGATATCAGGAAGAAAAAGTCTTTACGTTTATTTGCAGTCTTACTAAGCTTGCTTGGAATTTTGAAGATAAACTGTTTTATTTGAGATAAGTTGTTCGTGAGCATCTAAATTACAATTCATAGATTACAGAAATGGTAAAGTATCAATTGTTTTTTAACTATATTCGTTTATAAAATGGACGAAAAACATGATTTTTTTTAGTTGAACTTCTTGAAAACATTGGGACGGTTATACAAAATACAAAATTCTCTTCTTAAGGGTCTGTTCCAGTAAACGAGAAAGCAACCGGAAACGCAACCGCTTCTCACTGTATCCCTATCTAAACAGTGCAATTTCTTGCAGCTGAACGCTTTGACATTGCCTCATTTCAAACCATTTTATAAGTCTATCTTTTGTAATTGAGTGTTGAAAAAAAAACTGAATATTCTTTATAAAATTTCGGATCCGGCTTGCAAAATATTTTTCGTCAATAATTTTTTACTGTGTTAGGAAAAAAATTCAAACTTTGTACTTACAAAATGTTATTTACATAACAAATCAAAAGCATTTGAAAAAATGTAAATTGCAACACGGATGCGTATTGTGACTGTGCTTAAAATGAGACCTTGTAAACAATTTTATGATAAAAAGTAAACGAAATAAATGGTTTGAAATTTAACATTGCTCTTATGAGATAACAATCCAACTACAGAAGACTCTTAAGTCTAAGAACTTTACATAGTAAGGCTTGATAAAGGGCGTACGAGCGTCTCACTAATACAAGAGCATAAACCCACAATTCTCAAGGTTAACTCAACTCATTGAGTTCGATGTATTTAGGCCTACACGAGTGGTATTGCACGCTCTTAATACAGTTGCACTCGGGCGTCTCACTAATACAAGAGCATAAACCCACCATTCTCAAGGTTAACTCAGCTCATTGAGTTCGATGTATTTAGGCCTACACGAGTGGTATTGCACGCTCTTAATACAGTTGCGCTCGAGCATCTCACTAATACAAGAGCATAAACCCACCATTCTCAAGGTTAACTCAGCTCATTGAGTTCGATGTATTTAGGCCTACACGAGTGGTATTGCACGCTCTTATACAGTTGCGCTCGAGCGTCTCACTAATACAAGAGCATAAACCCACCATTCTCAAGGTTAACTCAGCTCATTGAGTTCGATGTATTTAGGCCTACACCTCTTAATACCTTCTCATCAGTTAAAATCACAAAATTATAACTTTTGCTATTCCTAACTTTTGCTATTGTGATAAAGTGGAAACTTTTAACTCAAAAAGAACAATTTTGATAGAACTCTACTGATGTGTTTAGCCTTTCTGACCAGATATCACGTGTATTTTCAAAAATAGGCTGAACGGAGATTTGAAAAACACAAACGTTTGGTTGAATATCGCTTAACTTTATTTTTTGTATCGCACATGATAGCTAAACTGTAAAAGACAAATAAAAACATTAAGCGGAAAAATGTTGATATCTTACAATTGATTAACAATAATCAATCTCATCGTTAACAGTACATTATACCAATTAACAAATATTGTTTTGAAAATCCATAAAAATGGTAATAATATTTCTGCAACATTTAAATTTGCGGCGTTTCATTTACATAAAACGTCTTATAATAGTCCAGTGGTTCTCAACTTTTTAGGTTATGTGTCCCCTTTGACGAAAAGCACTCGCACCCCTGCCCACATCGATATTATTAAAAAAAATTCACTTCAATAACCACTAATAGATGAATACTATACGGAATAATATTTACTTCTCCAAAATATTTATTCACATTATTTTTATGAAACAAAAAGTATTAAACACTTGCATGAAGTAAAAGAAAACATTGTGATAACGGTATGGTCCAAACATTTATTTAATTAATGAGAGAGTTGAAATTGTATGTCTTTCACAAGTTTTTTAATGTTTTCCCTCTGTTTATCACGTTCCCCCGAATATTTTTTTAAAGTTGACTTTTAATGTCTCTACAACTGATGATTAGTCTGTCAGCGCGATCGATAGCTTTTAGTATACTAGTACTAGAACTACAGTATATCATAATTATAATACAATTATTTATATTAAAGTTATACTCATATAAACTAAAATGGGCATTATGGATAATTTTACATACTTATTTATTAAGTTTGCTTTTATTTATCAGCTTCTGTCATTGGTTTGACATATCTCGATGCTATCTATAAATCATATCAGGCTTCCTTCGACGTACCAACATAATTCTACCAACACAAATAGCTGCAAAGTCAGGAAATGTTTTTTGTTTCTTTATGGAGCAAAATGTTTTCATTGTTTCTTTGTTATTTGTGCAAGTGTATTTATTATATTCTAAACATTGCATATACTGTATTTATCTTATATAAATTTGAGTTGCACTTTTTGATTATTGTTTAAATACTGACCTTTTTGGTAATGAATATATAGTCTAGTAGAACTAAATTTTTTTTTTATAAACAGAAAAAAGTAATTTTGTTTCTATGCAAAGAAATTTACTTTTAAAGAAAACTTTACCTTAAGTCGTACTTATCTATGATCAATATAGTTAATATTAAAACTATATTTAATCTACCTGTTGTTTACTAAGGCAAGCCGGAGTAGGAAAGTACGAGAAAGTTTGCTTGGTGGTATCTGAAGCTGATTTAACTTATATTTTGGATTGACGACGGGGCGGTGATTTTTTACCACATAGTATTACCACTAGACGGATTAAAACAGTATTTTCAGGCAATAGCAGACCAAAGTTTCTGGTAGTATTATTTATGAGTCCTGATTGAATTATTAGGTTAGCTCACACCGGAGACAAATTTCGGCGTTCAAAGTGAATTAATTTTAGCTTCTTTTCACGCACGACGTGTTCCAAGTTGAAAACAACCTCCAACACGGTCTTCCGAAACTCGCCTCCCAAGACGCTCGATCACCCCCGGGTACACGTGGTGGCGGAAAGTCGCACGTCACTATCGACCCCGAAGCTATCGAGATATATTGTGAAACAAACGATTATGTAAATCGAAAGATCATCTTACCCGGCCTTAGATTATCACACAGATCATTGAATTTAATTTCGAGATTTCTTTTGATGCGCCGCCCTCGTTAATTACAGATGACCGAGTGAGAACATCCATTCCGACTGATGAAGATATTGTATAACGGTGTCAACACAATACATTGTCAAGTCAAGGTCGCGATATTGTAACAAGTAGTTCGGAGTGAGGTTAACAAGTGGATAGGTACGACTGCGTAGAGGTTAAAAACAGGTGGATTGATGGAATTCTTCAAAGTTCAAGGTCACTGTAAGCGTGAACTGTAAACGTAGGTATTGTGACGAGGCAGTTGCGCTACATTGGAGATGAAACGGTTTTGGAAATTTTTCATGAAAAAGTTTATTATTATTGTTTGTTATTATTATTAAATTATTTGTTAAAAAATTAAGTAAAAATCCAGCATCTCGAGAAAAACAAATAAATTGTAGCTAATTAATTATTATATATTTGAATTGGAGTTTTAGTGCAGGATAACAACATAGATAAACTTATATATTATAATATTTCTGTAATTAAAAAAGGAAACAAAGAATTAAAGAAATTACAAATGCATTGTGTTTGTATTAAACACTATCGTCTACGTATTCGTCAAAGTGAAAAATGCGTAACTATCCACACGCTGTTAAAGGAAATCAATAATTCGATCGTGCAGCTGCCTATTGTGCTGAGTCAAAACACTTGCCAATAATACTTAGCATTACTTGGTGATAAAGTCGTTCTTGAAACTCCACAGCAGTTTAATTATGAGCACTGACTAGTTCCCTGTGACCGAAAATAATGCTCTGCCATAAAAACTTTCTCTCGAGCTGGAGCGTCAAGAACCATCACTGCCTTAACAAACCTCAAACAAGAATGCAATGATAAACAACGTGTCCTGGCAACAATCTACAATGTAATCAGCTGTTCTAAAAACCAACCAAAGCTTAATTTCAGCAATGTTTGTTTTAAAGCATACCGTATATTCTGAAGGTATCAAAAGTCGTCCACATTTTTCACCATTGCCAAGTAATTCAACTGAAAACTAGATTTTCGTATTGTTTGTAGACAAATCTTTTTGAAAAATATCTTTAATAACCAGTTTAAAAAAAACTTGTCACTTTTCTAATAACTCAAGTCCATTAAAAGAAACATATTATAAAACATACAACATATTACCAGATCAAAAATGTTTAAAAAATCAGAAAAATACGTTATCGTATAAGTAGTTTTTGAGTAAAACCATGGCTAGCAAATAAAATACTCAGTTTCTATATTAAAGTAGGCGTGCTCAGCACATGTTTTACTGGAAAGGAACCTCGTAACCCAACCCAACACATGAGTTAACCTTTGCGTAGCCCAATTTTAAAAGAATTTAGAAAACAGTTAAATAATGAAACCGATGATATATCGCCGTATTCTACAATATCTAAATGTCATCAACCGATGTTAGTATTGGCATTTAACCGGTCGGCTTTATGAAATGCGGTCTTTAAACTACATTGTTTGAGCCAAACAGTTCACGATACTTTGCCGCGGCTGACATTTTACATACAGGCAGTAAAACTCGGACACTTGTCAGTTCGTGGCGATGTGTTTTAATAGCTGCCAATTATCGGTAGTTGAAAGCATTGGATGGTTTCAACATTTAACTATCTCATTTGTTCCGTGTCTGTAAGTGCAGTGAGTGAGCTGTATTTGTGGTGTGAAGGAGCGGTTGTTTATTTTGTTGTCAATATTTGTGTTTCTTCTGTTCTTATATTTTATAAAATGTCGTTTTATTGGTTTCAATGATGAATTTTTATTGCTCCACTCTAATTAAAAGATAAATCAACTTTTTCACGTTAATTTTCTACCGTTTTATGTCTTATATTTGGTTTACAACTTATAATACTTATCTTTTTGGTATTAGTGAAGTGCTTAGTTTCTTTTCTTTACTGCAAAATTAAAAAAAAAAAACGACTGAAATATTACCTGGATTTTGGCTATTTTCTTTTAAATGGAAAGTATGGTCAAGTGATACCTCATTTTAAAGGTATATTTAAGACTAGGAAAATGATATAAAGAAAATAAAAATCGGACCACCCAATTCAAAATGGCGGCCCTAAACGTCTTTTGAAATAATTCGACATAAAGTTGCTAATATCTCGAAAAGGAAGAGGTTTTAGAAAAAATTTCGAGAGACAAAAATGTTTATTTCATAATCGATTTCGTAATTTTTAAGGGGGCGCTACCCTGTCCGCCATATTGAATCTGATTCCCATAAGAGCAATGCTACAGAATAAGTCATTTTTTCCCTTTAATTCGTGGAATAAATTTAAAAATTTGGTTTCATTTTGAAGTACTGTCATATGCGAATGTTGATTGCTGAATACATTTTCAAAAACCGTTTTATTGTTTTCATAAACGTGTGATATAAATAGTAAAAAATAGTAAACTTTATTATTTTTTACTCAGTTGCAAAAAGAGATATTGCAAAAAACTTTAGCAATCAACACCCACAATCTATTTTACATTAAGAAAAAAAATACAGCTTTCGTTTTTTGACAAAAACTACACAATAATATGCTTAATAGTGAAAGTATGTTTTGGTTATTTAACATTGAAATTGGTACCCAACTTCGCCGTTTTGAATGTAGGGAGCCGAGCCTTAAGGGTCTGCTCCAGTAAAAATAAAATGGATTTTTATCCCATAAGAGCAATGTTAAATTTCATACCATTTATTTCGTTTACTTTTTATCATAAAATTGTTTGCAAGGTCTCATTTTAAGCACAGTCACAATACGCATCCTTCTTGAAATTTACATTAAAACATTTTTTTTCATTTGTCAAGAAACTGATATTTTGTAAGTACAAAGTTTGATTTTTTTCCTAACACAATACAAAATTAATAATGGAAAATAATTTGCAAGCAGGATCCGAAATTTTATAAAGAATATTCAGTTTTTTTTTTCAACACGGAATTACAAAAGATAGACTTATAAAATGGTTTGAAATGAGGCAATGTCAAAGCGTTCAGCTGCAAGAAATTGCACTGCTTAGGTAGGGATACAGTGATACCGGAAGTGCGTTTCCTGTTGCTTTCTCGTTTACTGGAGCAGACCCTTAAGTCCACTCCTACATCTTAGAAAATTTTGTACAAAATAAAATTTAAGAAATCGATTTGAAAACTATTTTTTTAGGTCAAGCACTTTGAAATAAACATTTTTTGTCTCTTGTCATTTTTTCTAAAAACTTTTCCTTTTCGAGACATTAGCAACTTTATGTCGATTTATTTCAACACGTTTAGGGCCGCCATTTTGTTTTGGGTGGCCCGATTTTTATTTTCTTTATGTCATTTTCCTAGTCTTAAATATACCTTTAAAATGAGGTATCACATGACCGTACTTACCATTTAAAAATGTTGAGTTGCCCCCAAAATCCCCCATTTTTACGGGACACTCAAAATTTCCGATTGCTTCAAAAGATACTTTGGGTTAAGTTAGTATCATTCACCTAAGGATATTTGTTTGTTTTAACAAACAAAAAAGTTAAAGGGGGGGGAGTGACTTTATAACCACCGTGTATAAATAAAATTGGAGTGTCTGTGATTTCAAAATATAACTTTTTTCTAACCTCATATATCTATTCACACTTTACCAAAACCTAACACTCATTTATACATTTTGTGTCTGTCTGTCTGAGCTAATTCGGGCTGATCTCCGGAATGGCTGAACCGATTTTGACGAAACTTTCACTAATATGTAGAGGACTTTTCAGAAAATATTTCAGGCTACTTTTCAATCCGAAAATATTAAAAAATTCCCGTAAAAAAATGTAAAAATTATTGTCAAAATTAGTGTTTATATGGAGAAATGTTGCGGATATTGCGTGACTATTTCGATCTGTGTCTTACATTATGTACAGGTCACGGCTAGGCCTACCCCAACCATCCAACTTAGATACTTGTGTCTCCGTCCTAATAAATCATAATTTCCGTAATAAATCAAATAAAAAAATGTAATAAAAAGCGAAATACCACTCACTTACTCATTCATCACGATTTCTCAAAAACTACCGAACGGATTGGAATGAAATTTGGTATGTTGCATCCTCTAGGGCCATAGGTGCTCACTAAGAAAGGGTTTGAAAAAATTCGAAATTTTAGGGGGGGTTTGGGGGGATCAAAGTTACTAAAATCATAATTTCAGATCTTTTATTATTATTACAATAGTGCTTTTATTATTTAAGATCTATATATAAAAAAGCCAAATACCACTCACTGACTGAACACTTAAAAAGAACATTGTGTATCAGTATCCAAGTCACTACTTAAAGTAAAAATTATTATATTTACCGTCCACATAACGTGCATAATATATGATGTTTTTCTTAAATTTGTTCAAACCCGACAAAAGGTACGTATTTTCGTAGTGGTTCAAGTAAATATCTGCTAACAACCCGGACTGTGGTGATCCCATTGTTAAGCCGTCATTTTGGGTATACAATTCACTATTGAAGGTGAAATAATTTGGCTTTAAAATAACTGACAATAAACGCATGCACTCTGCAATTTGTTTTGGTTCTAGTATATTTGCAGAGGTAAGATGTTCATTTACAATGGTTAAAGTTTCTTGGACAGGGATGTTAGTGTAGAGATTAATGATATCGAATGATGCAATCATATAATTATGTTTAGGTATTATGTTTTTTATTTTTTCTATGAAATCAAAGTTATTTTTAGGCTATGGTCGTTATTTAGTACAATACTATTTCTCAAGATTTGTGTGAGATTCTTAGCTGCTTTGTATCCCGGGGCGGTTGTGAAATTCACCAAAGGTCTGATGGGTATGTTTTCCTTATGAATTTTTGGGAGGCCTGAAAACGATGGGGCGCGCGGGTTTATGGTTTTTAAACTTGCTCGTGTGGATGTGTCGAATAAGTAGTTGGTCAACCTTCCAACGGTGCGCACCGATTCCTCGCATCAATATATGTTTTTGTTAAATGACATGTGTGTTTGTGTTTGTGAAGTGTTTTTAATGTAATATATGACGACCTGATCTTCAGAGAAGCCAGACGATGGAACATAGATTCCGAAACGCGTTGCCATAATATATAAAGGAAGTCACAAGACGGAAATACGAAGGTAAATATAATAATTTTTACTTAAAAAGAATACAATTACGTTAAAAAGACTGAACATACCAACCACCACGGGCAACGCCGTACGTAACTAGCAACGCCGTGCGTAAGTTATTCAGCTAGTTATAAATAAAATTGTGTGTACGTGTATATTTCGACCTCTGTCTTACATTTTGTACAGTTCACAACAAACCCCAACACCAGACTTAGATCCAAGTACCTCTCTCCTAATCAATCATCATTTCCGTAAAAATAACACAATATGCAATAATAAGTTTGCATTGGCTTTGGCGAGCGAAGCAAACAAGGGCAGAGCCACCGGTTTCTATAACATTTGTCTGCCGCTGAAACAGTTTATGTTTTTAGGCCCAATTCAAAACAGTATGGATTTTCAGAAAATTAAATAAATTCCACTTTATATTGACACGTTGTTCTGCATAATAACCAAGTGCAGTGGCTCTTACATTCGGGGCCGCGAGGGACGCCAAAGCCCTCTCAGTACTTGCAGTAATGACTATTTGGTATTAGGTACCTAGTACTTGTTCTCATCGAGTGCAGCCAAGCGTCACTAATTAGGGTCGGGTGGGCGGAAGACCCTAACCTTTTCTTGGTTCAGAGTTAGGTTGTCCGCAACTATAGTCTTAACCCGTGCTGGTATAGATTCGTTATCTCCCTGCGAAACCTTAAGATCGCCAGGACAGAAGCTACGGATTCCCCAAACTATAAATATACCTGAAGATAATTAGACTTTACAAGTAGTGTTTTACAAAACAAACTTACCCGGCCCACATCCCTTCCTACACTGAACTCGGAGACGGCAACTTACATTACAAGGCCACTTGGTCGGTGAACGTGTCGTCTAGTAACTATTTGTAAACGGACGCTGAATGCGATCAAGTAATCTTATTCATCTTTGTTTAAATTCGATTTTTTTTTAGTTTTTGACAGGAAATATTTACGACTTTACTGTCGGCGACACCTGGTCGCATTTATCTTCTTTATGTTAAAGATTTCTTCTGAATTCATAATATTGTATTTAAATGTATCTAGACCTAAACTATATTATAAAATGGATTTGTTTGATGTATGTAAAGATTTAATTGAAAT
This sequence comes from Philaenus spumarius, assembly GCA_018207615.1. Taxonomy (NCBI): domain Eukaryota; kingdom Metazoa; phylum Arthropoda; class Insecta; order Hemiptera; family Aphrophoridae; genus Philaenus; species Philaenus spumarius. Next base: position 375,721 of record JAGFPH010000339.1, on the reverse strand, counting down.
ACTACTCACTTGTTTCGTCCACAAAGAACAATTGATCCTAAATGATTGTTGTGTTTGACTGTGAACATATTGATAGTGAAATGTATAGGTGAAGGGTAGGCCTATGCAATAACAGGACAAAACAGGCACATAGAGCTATCTGCAGTTTTAATGACTCTTAATTAAGTTTTAAAAATACAATGTTGTAATTTGCGAGAAGTTGTTGTAAAGATTTAAACAATAATTCGTAGATTACAAAAATGGTAAATTAACAAATTTCCATTTAGGTATTTATTTTTACGATTTTTAGCTTCATTACTTTAGGAATTTCGTTTAGTAAATTTTTTATCTACTGATTATAAATTAGAGTTTTCTGAAAAATAAACTGTTACATGCATATGGCTAAAATAAATAAATACTAGTTTAAAAAACTAAAAAATACACTTTAAAAGCAAAAATTTGAAAGTAATTGTAAAAAAAGTGTTGGGTGCTTTTCATCAAATGTTACAAATATTTCATTGGTAGATATTTATAAAAGTAGAGTTATTATACAAATATAGTATAACGCACCCCACGCTTTTTTACAATTAATTATTTTCAAATTTTTAGATCGGTTTGCTTTTAAAAAGTATTTTTTTAGTTTTTTTAAACTATTATTTATTTTCTTATTTTTTAGCCCGGGGACCATAATCAGTGCTCACTTACTACACCCAACAACATTAATGAGCTCCCGAAGTTTCTCTATATCGTCGTGATTCACCCTGTAGGCAAATATAAAGTTTTTAATGACACCCGAAAACGTGTTCTGGGGACCATGATCAGTGTTCACTTACTACAACCAACAAAATTAATATTGCATTGTCATCGGTCCTTGATAAGTGTGCAAAGTTTCAAATCAATCCGACGTTTTGAATGGGGTGAAAATCACGTCGTGTTCTGTGGACCATGATCAGTGCTCACTTACTACACCCAACAAAATTAATATTGCATTGTCATCAGTCCTTGATAAGTGTACATAGATCAAATCAATTTACACGTTTTCAATCAAATCAATCCGACGTTTTCAAGGTTACATAGATACATACCAAGCTAATAAAAGCGTATTAAAAATAAAATTGCTGTTAGTAAGTTCTTAAAACAGACATTATAATTTTTATGTCTTACTAATGCAAAGTATGATCAAACCTTCTCAAGGTATTGGCCACCTTTAAATCAATACTAAAATTATAGACCAGATATAAGTGTTTCGTACCAGTAACACAAAAGAAATTATTAATATTTAAAAAATATATTTATTAATAAATGCACAAACATTTTTTAACCAAAAACTAAAAATAACTTCCAAAAATAAGAAAGAGTAAGCCAAAATTCAGAGCATTATAAGTTTAAATCCATCATAGAAATGAGTATTTACATATCTACATTAATATTATAAAGAGGTAAAATTTGTTTTTTTATTTGTTTGCTTGTATGTAGGAAGTAATCTCTGGAACTACTGAACCGATTGAAAAAATAGTTTTACTAATAAAAAGCTTCACTATCCCTGAATAACATAGGCTATAATTCATATTGATGAAAACATTTTTTATTTCAATAATTGTACATTTAGTAGGAAAACATTCTTAGGTTAGGCCTTCGCTAGACATATTTCTTGAATGTATTTAAATTAATTACCATAGCGACCAATTGAATAAAATAACAGATAAAACAGCCGTTTGCTCTAATATTTCCATTAGCAGCTGATTTCAAACTTTGAAGCAATTATTTATATTTCTAACTTTTAGGTTAGGTTTTTATTAAAGTATTACTGGTTCTTTTATACGAAATAATTTGATTTGAACATTTAGCATTATTTACCGTCTTAGCTTCGGGGTTATTATTAAACCTACACCGTTATTATAAAGAAAACATAATATGATTATGTATATAGAAAGTTCCAGCGGGGTTGACGTGTCATTTCTTTCCCCTAGTTATAAAATTCGATCCTATCCAATTCTTTTTTTGAAAACCAACGTAATCTTAAAACAAAGTGAAAAACGTTTTCGATTGCTTGTACAAAGAGAACATAGAAAGTTTCATTCATCCAGGGCTTATAATTTAAATAAATTACTTGTGCTCTAACTTTAAACACTCAGCGTATGGTATTTATACAGATCTTGTCTCAAACAAAAAAAACTTGTCCTCGTATTCTATGCCCAGTTATCGCCTAAAAATAGTAAAACAAGACAGTAATGGTAAAACACCTGGAAACCGTAAAGTGAAACTGAACAAATCATATAAATTACATCATTGGTACTGCTACATAATTAAATTCGTTTATCTTAAAGGGAAAAATAAAAACACGCTTGATAAATTGATTCGTTATCCTTCATTAAATATTAACAACTCCGGACAGAATTTATTCAGTTTGTTCATTCGTGCTTACAAAACACTCGTAAATCATCCTTTTACTTTTAAAATACTTTCTGTGTTTTGTTTATACATTGTAAATTGGAAAGGTTTGTACGTTTCTTTGGTACGATTTAACTCAAAAACATTTCAATTAATTTTACTTTACTGATGTTGTAAACGTTGTCATGTTCGTTTTACAAGGGGGGGGGGGCGTTTAGGGGTCAAACCACCCCCGAAATCCCGAAATTTAGTAGTACAAATTAATACTAAAAAGTGCAAATTAAATTATGAAATAGACAACACAACAGAGGATCCAGCAACATATTTTACATCAATGTGCATTGCATGCATGCTGCTATTTAGATTTACTTGATTAATCTACAACGTACAATACACATGGATGCAGTAGGTTACAGCCTTACTCTCTTGTGAGCTTGATATTATCTATATATATTAAAGCCAAATCCACTGACTCACTGATCACGATTTCTCAAAAACTACTGAACGGATTGGAACAACATTTTTTATGTAGCTTCCTCTATGGTCATAAGTGCTCATTTAGTAAGGTTTTCAAAAAATTCGAAATTTTGGGGGAGGTTTGGGGGGTCAAAATTACTAAAAATCCCCATAAGAAGTATCTATAGTATAATATATTTATTGATATAATATATTTTTTGTTAATATTCATTTAACTACGGATGTGTCTATCCGTGGAAAGCCGTATCGGTCCAGCTAGTCTAAAATAAGAAAACTATGAAGTTTCAACAAAAATACTTTACTATAACAAAACGTGCAATGCATTGTGTTTTGAAAGTCATCCCAATTAGGGAGTTGGCGTGCGAAGCACGCAATGCTCTGTACATTGAAAATTCACCCAATACGGGGTTGGCGTGCAATGCACTGTGCGTCGGCCGCTTCTCATGGTGTTCATTGTCAAACTCACATGTGCGTCCTTAGCAGTGTTAAAAGGGTTTAAATTAAAATCCCCGGTCCTGACCTGACGAGACAACGTTTTGTGAAATTCTTCGGTTTGCTAAATAGTTAAAGATAAACCAAAAGCCGTCGAGGAAGAAATATTGGCAGTAAAAAGATTCAGTAACCATTCTGCCAAAACCATTCTATTCTAAAACCATTCAGTGACAGCAAGTGACAAGAAATGTGATATATATTCATGGTTTCTTACAAAAAATTTCTTGATTGAGCTTGTGAAAAATCATTGAGATTTGTATTTCTCTCGGTAAAATTGCGTAGGATTGCTAAATCGTTGGACACATTAAAACAAAATAAGAATAAAACTTTGACAGGAATAAATATTATAATCGTGATGACTGTTTGCGTTTTTTATGTCAAATAATAAGTTATGTTCAAAACGCTGAACATATTTTGGTTCCAGCCTTAGTAGCAGGGAAACATCAGTTCAAAATGCAGTATGTAGGAAACCCACAAACACAGACCACACAGTACATGACAGTTCCGTTCACCCACAAAATGGCAGCATGTAACAGCTTTATTTACAGACTACGTACAGTGCCAATGAGAGGAATATAATATAATAAAGTACATAGCTTCACAAAACGGATACGAACTTACCATTGTTGACAAATCGCTAAAGAAAGAAGAAATTAAGGCTGTAAAACCGAGGACAAAAACTGAGAATAAATACATATCAGTGCCGTTCAACCACGGATTGCATAACACAATGAGCAACGCTTTCAGAAAAATTTGGTACATTACCACTTACAGCACACAAAGTAATTTGTCGCATATATTTAACAAAAATACAAGTAACAACAATAAATTCCAAGAGACTGGAGTGTACCAGATATCATGTGCTGATTGCTCCAAAAAATATATAGGGCAGACTGGGCGATCATTTTATATTATAATGAAGGATAACCTTCCTCCCGCAATTCAATCGGCACAACCTCCTTAGACCGAATTAAAATTTGCTGACCACATCATGGAAACCAGACGTAAGTCATTAAACGGCATTGACAAATCATTAACCGTTTTACGTAGGTCTAACAAAGGGCAGCTTATGAATGAGCTGGAACAATATGAGATTTATAAAGCTTTCGAAACAGAGCAAGGGACATTGCTTAAGGCTCTTATTTGCCTTGAAGAAAACTCCCGAGTGTACAGTATGATTTCAATGCAAAAGGCCTGACTCAAGCCGCAAAATCGTTGGAACATGTATTCGTAATACCGTGTTTCAGATTATATTTATAAATTAATAATCTGGGAAACTACTTTAAGTTATAAAGAAGGCTTTATATTTTTTACGTGTTAGCTTAAAATATGGAAATTATTGTTTAAAACTCCCAAAAAATGCGTTAAATATAATCGATTTTTACTCATTTAAACTGTTGATTAAAAGGAGTTGCCGACGATTTCTTTCAATTATGAGATATAAGGCAAAAGCACAAAGCCTTTAAGAACAATTTAAGATGTTATTTTTGCTGTTTTACACAAGGTATAGAAGACCCTTAACGAAAACAAAACTTCCACTACAACCCATTGTAAATAGACGTCGAAAAAGTAAACATAGATAAGAACCATGCCCAAGCATAACGCTAGCAGTCTAGTGGACAATGTACCCATTGCGTGTACATCGAAATGTTGAGCGTTTTGGTGTGTACTTGTGTGTAAAAGTGTTGTTTTAAATTTACATAGTTTTTATTTTTATAATTAAATAGGGGAAACCACGCCAACACCGTTGGAACCTTCTATACGCATAATCATGTTATGTTTTCTTTATAATAAAGGTGTAGGATTAATAATAACCGCAAAGCTAAGATGGTAAATAATGTTAAATGTTCAAATCAAATTACTTCGTATATTTTATAACAGCAGTTATAATAAGGTTAAAAGAACCAGCAAGGCTCAGGTCTACACTTTAATAAAAACCTAACCTAAAAGTTAGAAAAACAAATAATTGCTTCAAAGTTTGAAATCAGCTGTCGATGGAAATATTGGAGCAAACAGCTGTTTTTTCTGTTATTTTATTCAATTGGTTGCTATGGTAATAAATACATGTGTTGGTTCCTCAGTCTAGGCCTAACCTAAGATTTTTTCCGACTAAATTTACAAATCTATATATATAAAAGCCATATACCATTCACTCACTCACTCACTGACTCATCACGAAATCTCAAAAAGTAATGAACGGATTGGAACGAAATTTGGTATGTAGCTTCCTCTAGGGCCATAGGTGCTCACTAAGAAAGGGTTTAAAAAAAATCGAAATCTTAGGGGGTGTTTGGGTGGGGTCAAAGTTACTAAATCACGATTTCTCCAAAATTAACAAACGGATTGGAACGAAATTTAGTATGTAGCTTCTTCTAGGGCCATAGGTGCTAAATAAGAAAGGGTTTAAAAAAAATTCGAAATCTTAAAGGGGGTTTGTGTGGCTAAAATTTACTAAATCACGATATCTCCAAAACTACCAAACGGATTGGAAT
>JAGFPH010000339.1:354333-367448 GCA_018207615.1 Philaenus spumarius | reverse complement strand
CTTTTAACATTTGCGAGAATAGCGATTCGGATGATTTTTGAAATTATGAATTTGAAAATCCTAGTCTTTGTTTGGATTTAGGGGAGAGAGAAGTTTATCAAAGCTGTTTAAACATTTCAATAAATATGTTTGTTTTAAAATTACTTTATTCCACATTAAAATTAAATATACTTTCAAAAAATTAAAATTTGTCTGTAAGAACTATTTATACTAAAGAAAAGTAAGTATAAATACAAAAAAGTAAGAAAACGAGCATAAGAAACATACGCAATACTGTACATGCATAAACCAGGGCAGTAGAAGGATGCAACTAAAAGGGTACAGTATTTCTTTAGGAGCGTCTGGTTCTCTAGGCACAAAATTCGTAGCCAAATTTTGAAGAACAACTAACTTATCAAAAATTATTTGCCCGATTTATGTCAAATAAAACACAATGCACATTATGAACGCTCAAGGTGGTTATTCGATAATTTTCATACCTAAAAATATTGTTTTTTATTTATTTATCAAAATAAATTTAATAGGTGAAACTGAGGAAACTCCACAAAAAAAGTTCTTCAATAACTGCTGTTAGTTATTAAATGTGATGTAAAAATACAAGAGCTACTATATTGTAATACGGTTTTGCAAACCATAAACTTTAGTAATAGCCTAAATATTACAAGATAACTAATTAATAAAAGACCAAACATTAACATTATAATCTATACTAATATTATAAAGAGGTAAAGTTATATGTTTTTTTGTTTGTTTGTTTGTATGTAATTGGGGGTAATCTCTGGCACTACTGAACCGATTGAAAAAATAGTTTTACTAATAAAAAGTTACACTACCCCTGAGTAACATAGGCTATAATTCATTTCGATAAAAACCTTTTTTTAATTCAATATTTGTAAATTTAGTGGGAAAAAATTCTTAGGTTAGGCCTAGAATGATAAACCAACACATGTATTTACATTTATTACCATAGCAACCAATTGAATAAAATAACAGATAATATAGTTGTTTGCTCCAATATTTCCATTAACAGCTGATTTCAAAATTTGAATCAATTATTTTTGTATTTCTAGTTTTAGGTTAGGGTTTTAAAGTGTAGACCTGAGCCTTGCTGGTTCTTTGAACCATTATTATAACTGCTGTTATAAAATATAAGAAATAATTTAATTTGAACATTTAACATTATTTACCATCTTAGTTTTGAGGTTATTATTAATCCTACACCTTTATTGTGAATAAAACATACCGTATGGTTTTTAAGGTTCCATTGGGGGTTGGCGTGCGAAGCACGCAGGGGTCTCCCCTAGTAAGTTATAATTTAGTTTCAAAAACAACAAATTCCATCCCAGAACAATTCAACATCAAATTAATTAAAATTACTCTTGGTTTAAATATATTCTTATTATTTAAATTCAGAAATTCATGAACAGGTGTCTAACAATTCAAGTTTTGTGCAAATAAAAACGATGTTCAAAGTATGCAGTTATATTTGAAGCATAATACATATATGAGCCTATCAATGTTTTTAATGTTGTGTAAAATTTAAGAAATCTTTCAATGTATCTAAGAAAATACATTACAAAATGTATCTTTCGTTTTTGTTAGATTGAGAAAATAACGTAAAAAATACCAATAGGCTAAATTTATAGGCGTGATGGGTGTAAACTATTAGCTGGGAGTGGGGAGGGAGTGAATAAAACCTGTCCGCATCAGGTGACAGTCCTGGTATCTTCGCTGAGTAAATTACTCCTGTCTATTATAAATAAATAAAACTTTGTTGCTAAAAAATACAGGAAATATTTCACTCACAACTGTAAGAGCGGAGCGAGCACTGTGGTTCCCTTATTTAATAATAATAAGAGTTTCGTAAACAACTAACGACATTTCGGAATATCAAGAAAATTCAAACTATTTGGAAATACATTTATGAAAACCTTGTTGGAATAAAACGAACTCTATTAAATTCCAAACATTTTTGGTTTCACCGCCTTTCTTCGTTGTTCGGTTTAGACGAACTTTATATCGTAATGGAATTCAACCCATCCGGAAGTACTCCGACCTTTAAAAACAAAGTGCTCGATCATCGGAAGTGGTTGAAGCCACGGTCGTGTCATCAAGATGCGGCGATGACATACGATCTGTGCTAAGACGCGACGCTCCGACAGGTGTCTTGAAGAGTCATTGAACCGCCATGATCTGTGAATGAAGTGTTGTTGTGTCTGTGGTAATCGACTTCTAAAGTTTTGTGTTTACTCAGCAATAATGTTGCGGGGAAAGAATCTGGAAGTTTCTTATAAGACTATTGATTTATTAATTTTATATTTTATAAATGTAAATACGATTACATTTATTAATTTTATATCAACTTTGATGGGTTCGTCTCGTGACGTTTGTTGTACATTTTAAAACGTCATGTTTCGGAGCTGTAACTCCATCATCAGATCGTTATCACTCTCGCACTACTGAAGAAGCCTTATTATGTACAAAAGGTGGGCTACAGAAGAGTACCAAATATATAAAGGATTCAAAAACAACCCTGACGACATCTTAAACGATCAACTCTCGTTCTACTATCACCATTTGTATGACACGGCCCATCGATCATTTAGAGAAGCTAAGTAAAGATAACAATCAGTAAGTCTCCTTTTTACTGCCTATCCCAACGGCATGGGCGTCTTAATTTTAATTTCACGTGCGAGTGTAAAGTGTATTTATTCTAACGTAAGACGATCTCTTCGCAGTGGAATTGACCTGATGATGTAGTTATGGGTCCGAAACAGGATGTCTTAAAAACTACTTCTAGAAGTCACGAGATGGACCAAAGGTAACTTATAATTGAGAGTGACATTGTTACCACAAATACTGAAACCACATATTAAACACAGTAGTGCCTTTACAGCTCAAGAAATGCATTTGTGACTGGTAAAAATCAGTATTTATGAATTTTAGAAAAGAAAATGTTTTTTTATTTTAACGAGTACATTTATAAGGAAATATGATAATGAGTTCAGGATATGAAATACACACTTTGTTACGTTTAAAAAATGGACAAAAACAAGTAGTGTCGAATATCTAAAAACTGCTAACGTTTTTAAAACGAATAGAAAAAGGACACGAGACTAAATATATATTTTTTTTGTCAACGACGAACAAAACAAGGGTTAAGATTGTTTGTCTGTAGTTCAAACGAGAATCGATATATCCACAGTTTTACGGTATCGTTTTACAACACTAAGATTAGCTAGGATTAATTTTCCACATCTAATCAAACACCAACTATATCATATCAATATCAATGATATAAAATTTGACCAAAATTTCGATCATACAAAAGGTAAAACTGTTTTGGCCGCCATTTTGAAATGGTTGAATTTATGACCAAACTTTGAATACCAAAACTGTTTGGATTTAAAATAATTTCAATTTGGTACCACACTCGATCTACATTGTAGTTGGAAATTTTCTAGATATGGGCTTTTTCGTTTCCATTAAGTTTAACATTTTTTAAACGTTTCAAAACTCGAAAAAAACCGCCCAAGCGGGACATTATTTGAGAGGATGTATCATTAACAATGTTTCATAAAATGTTGATTTCTCATAGTGACGCCGTTCAATGGTAGTAGATAAAAATACAAAACTCAAAGTCAAAGCCTTCCAACCTTTTTAATAATAAAATCAAAATATTTTTCAAACCGAAGTTTAGCACGTTTAGGGTCGCCATCTTTAAATGGGATCAAAACCTTTTTTAAAGACTTTTAAAATGATATACTACTCGACTACATCCTCCAATGTATGCATTTTGGGCAAGGGGATTTAAAACATAATATTTCCTTGTTTCTTTAGGCGAGAAATACCTTAGATTCAGTTAAACCAATTGCCTAAACTGATTGGTTTGCTTGGGTGTTACATTCTGTACATCAATTAAAAAGACATGAAGACAAATTTATCGAAAAATAAAATTACACATAATTTAAAAAAAGTTTAGTCTATGGTTATTTGAGAAAAGTATTTATCCTTTTAAAATTCATAGTTCAACTGATTGTAGATGATCATTGTTGCTAAAATAATTAGCTTTACTTGAATACTTTCATTAAAAACTTATTTTATAGTTTGAAACAATTATTTCTAATTTTTAGTTTAGGTTTTTGTTTAGGATTAACTAATGTTGTATTATATACTTAATAGTTTGAATTAGACATTTAAAATTATTTATCATCTATGCTTAGGTTATCATATTCCTACACCTTTATTGAAAAGAAATTTTAAAGTATGTGTGTGGAGATTACAACTGGGTTGGCTTGCGAATCACGCAGTGGTCCCTTTGTTATACAAAAATTGACTTCTACAACAAATTGTTTTAAGCTATCAAATTAGTTTTAAACTAATACCAAAATAATTAGATTTTGTCGATAAGTCCGGTTATCCTCTAAAATCCAGAAACAATTGCGTGAATTGTGAAAAGACAAATATTATGTTCTGCTAAATTTACAGTTTTTTTAATGATCGTTGAAAATTTTAAATGGCTATCATTTTTAAATTACACTAAATAAAGTCTTTCATTTTTGGGATACTTCTAAAACTATTCTTAACAAGTAGGCCTAATGCGTTTTCCAATTTTACTTTCTCATCATACTATAGTATAGAAAAAGTATAGTGATCGCAAAAATCGATGTTGAGATTTTGTGGAAATATCCGTTTTGGGGCCCCCTGAGTCGAAAAAAGTGTGTTTTTTTACAGAATGTCTGTATGTATACAAAGTTAGAGAGAAAACTATTCGATCGATTTCGAACAAATTTGTACTAAACATGTCAATTAGGCCTGAATAGATGCACGAAAAAAGGTTTTAAACAATTTTGAAAAACAACCCCCTTTTTGGCCGAAAAACCCTTAATAAAATGAGTTATTAAACCGGCTCTAACGATTTTGATAAAATTTGGCTTATATAATGTACCCTACCATATGCAAAAAATTACCCTACCTTTCTAAAAATTCTCATTCAGCTAATAATAAGATATTTATTAGTTATTCTCTTACTTTCATGTATCCCCTCCCCTACTTTAATACAATTATGAAATCACAGTGAATCTGTTTAATAATTTAAATATGTATGCTAGAAGCTAAAGACACCAATATTTATTTGAATTTCGTTCAGTACTTTGATGATATGAAAACACCTATATGAAGCTTAGCAACCTTCAGGACTTTAACAGGCCAGTTCAGTCTATAAACGAAACAGAACTTTACAAAATCCATATGACGAAACACCACCAGCTCAGGTGCACAGATGGCGTGACGGGCGTGCTTGTTAAAATATATTTTTCTAAACGAATGGGAAATGGAAACGAAAACAATACGGGTTAAAAGATTTACATATTTATAATGACCTCATAGCTTATTGTTTATGTTGTACGCTAGTTAACCTATCGCGTTCTACCTCCTACAGTTCGATCAGAAACTCTATCGCTTTCTTACTTCGGGCGGTTTTAACTCATTCCCATCTCGTGAAAATTATAGTACTTGGACGTATCGATATGTTCACTTCCCGGATGGGATATCGATATAGTATTATTCTAATTGACCAGTTTAGAATTTCTCGACCTACTCACAGTGGGCTTGGTATCAGCCCTTTCTCTTTTACGGTTTGAAAAACAATTTTCTGATAATAGTAACAGTTTCGCTATTATTTATTGTGAAACATGACATCTGATTTGATCGGGGGCACTTTTGTTCCTCGAGTAAGATTGTGCCGTCTAAAGGCAAGTTGTAAGAATATATTTCGGTACAGTACCAAACTGTATGAAAAATTGGTATTTTGGTAAACCGAAAATAGGGACATCAGACCACAAACCCAGCCTAGTGAAGCAAACCCAGCTAACAAAACAGTTTTTACAATTTATCAGAGGATAACCGAGTAATGGACAAAAAACTGATAAAAATATTTTAGTAAATTCTAGGTTAATCTTATGTGCTTAGAAAAGTACCAAGAAGAAAAATTAAGTTTTTCTTTTCGGATATGTTTTGAGCTACAAAAAATGTTCAACTTATTTTAACAATCTGTTTTTGAGATAGAAATTGACGAGTGGAAAATTAAAATGGCGGTAATCTGAAAAACTAAGTAGTTTCGTGCGCTTTATTAGTGACATTTTAATTTGTTTTTGGCACAGAAACTATACTTGCTAGGGAGTTTTGAAACAGCCTGTATTCGTTCTGTGTGTTGTATGACAATTGATACTGTAGGTATTTAAGTATTATACCAAAACGTCGAGATATTCTACCAAAATTAAGTAATATCATGGAAAAAGTAATATCAGCAGACATTTGTATATGTTACTAGCAGAATACCCGTCCGTTCTGTAAGACTTTTCTCATTGTGTTCCGGATAGATCAGTATTAGTGGTGTCTCTTATATGTACACTCTAGATGAGAGACTACTGCGTGCTTCACATGCCAACTATCGTGCTCGTTCCACTCTTCAAAACAATGGTCTAAGCTTAACCTAAACATTGATTATTATTTCTTGAAGTTACAATCATGAAAACAGCATTTATTTCAGTTCTAGTAATTTTCACTGCGTTTTTCTAAAACTTTGCGTATTTATTTTTAACTTTAAAATATATTACTTACAGATCATAACGCAAACCCATTTGTGGTAAGAGGGCGGAAGTATAGCAAACAGTGGTCAAATGGCTTTAAACCCAACAGGATATGTGTAGTTATCTCATCTTCGACTTTTGGTTATTTTACAACATTATACTATGATATTTAAATAAAAACCCCCAAATGGAAGTTTAGAGTTCGTGAAAGTACAGATATAATAGAAATGTAGGCAGTAATGCACTGAAAGATTGAAAACGTTCAGTGAGAGTTTTTTGAGATAAAGTGGAAGTTATTTTTTTTTATAAAAATCTCGGAAGCAATAATATTTTCATCTCTCTTTAGAGCAATGTCAAAAGTTTGATAATTTTTGGAGTATTTTAAAATTTTACGTAAAAGTACAAATACATAGCAATATAAAAATACATAATCTAATAATGATATATACACACAAAACAATGAATAATGTAAAAAAACTAATCACAAAAACACAAACAACACCTCTTAATGAAAACGTTTGCTGAAAAAATATTTCCTTTGCTCTTATTGCTACGGTCTATCTAAAAGGGTTTAGCATAAAATTCACTAAACTCACTCATTTTCTTGTTAGTTACAGTTTTGCAAACATAGAAAAATAACCAAGAAATAATGTCTGTAGCAAGGGCGCCCTCATGATATTTTCTAGGTGAGGTGGCTAGACCAGGGGTATGGGGATTAAGAAGTACCTACCCCTCTTTCGGCAAAAGGTGATCCAGGAAAACTGTTGACCTACCCCGGAAAATTTTGAAAATGTGATAAACCAATTTCGTTGTTTAGATGAAATATTAACCCACACAGCATTGAGTTTGTATCTTTACACCGTCAATGAATACGCAAAACTACACCGCGCCTTGAGGCGCACCAAGTAGTGCACCAGCAGCTCATGCTTGAATTCTTGTAAAAAATAAAATTGTAGTGAAATAAAATTTTTAGTTAATTTTTACTTAACATTTTAAAAATATTCTAGTGCTAAACCACTCCCGCGTAATACTAACTTTTAAATAATTATTTTAAAAGAAAAATACCTGATTATAATTATGAATAGGCTATACATATTTTTCTTTCTCTGGGAGCTAGGGAGCTGCGGTCCCCCCATCTGCCCCCGGGTATGAGTGCCCATGGTCTATAACCCACAAACGTAAACGTTCATAAAAATAAAAAAAAGTAGTTTTTGCATTAAAAAGCTATACAAAAAACCTTTTATATTTATAACGCGATAAGCCAAAAATAGTGCCTCAAATAATGGTATACTTTTCTTCTGCGTTCATACATTTACCACCAACAGTGCAACCCGTCCTGCGCAGAATGGTGTCAATGCGTGAAGCGATTACAACGACATCTGCCGGGTTGCAACTGCAATACTCGCATTCCAGTGCACTCGGTTATCAACTCAGAATCAGTTATGTAAGTAGTTTTAGTTACTGAGCTTTGTCGGGTATTTCTTGTTGAAAGCCTACAGTTTATGGTCCGCCATTTTACAATTGCCCCTATAACATTGTGCCTTTGATGCTGACTGGGTCCATCGGTTTCAAAATATCAACATACTCAGACAGTTTAAACAAAACGGCTGACTTTGTAATCCCGGATCTTAAGTCTCATCGGAGTATTTGAAAATTTAAATTTAATGTTCAAAAATATTAAAATAATCTTTTGCAGGTTATTATAAGTACAATTATTAGCTATGGCATCAAATTAATATTAATATATAAACTTCTGACTGGGTCTATTGTATTTAAAAAAATGAACATAGCGGCAAACTTTTTTGAAAAAAAGCTGTCATTGTAGTTCAAATTGTTTGTACCTCATAATGTAGATTTCAAACTGATTTCTACGTTATTACCATATCATAAATCGATTCGGTTTTGATTAAACCTAAAACATTTCAATTAAAAAACTATAAAACATAAAGACATAGCCTCTGTTTAAAGTTATTATTTAGTAATGGTGGATGTTCAATATTATTAATAATGATTTTTCTAACATTTTTTGTAATTTTTGTGTTAAAATCAATACACGATGTTTCGGTAATAGGGATGAATCAACTCCCACAACAGGAACATAAGCCTAGAGTTCTATGCCCATGTATAAACTAACAATAATTAAATTTATACCAATTGTAAAGGGTTCCACCCCCCTACTCGGTTCGTTCAAGAGCTCTCGCGACGACTTGTGGTGAAGCAAATGGAAACAGATTATTGCCTTCTCTTATATTTTGACGGAAATGACAATGGATTAGAAAAGATGCACTTGGATCGGGGTAGGGTGGTGAGGGAGCGGTAAGCTGGATCCAGACGCATGCGCAGTACGGATAGAGATTTGATTAGGACAGAGTCACTTGGATCGGGATAGCTTGGTGAGGGTTGCAGTGACCTGAATCCTGACGCATGCGCAGTACGACCGGAGTTTTAATTAGGACAGATGCACTTGTATCGGGGTAGGGTAGTGAGGGTAGTAGCAGTGATTTGTATTCTGACACATGCACAGTAGAGCCAGAGTTTTTGCGGGAATGACAAGAATTGTTTTCTATAATGAAGACATAAATAACTAAGGTAGTTGGTGTAATGTTAGTTTAATTTCATTATTATAGGTTTTATATAGGCTTAGAACTCTGGACTTATGTTCCTGTAATTTCAGTCACTTGATATATATTGTACTTGTATACATATTATTTGATTCTTATTACCGTAACGTCGATTGTTGACTGCGAATGTTTGAATAATAACTAATAACAAAATAAAGGCCTTAGTATACAATGTTAAAATATCAATTAGATTAGGCCTAGGTGAAGGCGTAAAATGTTTTACACATCAATTACCAATATAATTAAGAAATTGCTACATTTTTGGCACTTTTACTACTATATTGTCTAAAAGACTCTACAGTTTGTGAGATTTAATCATTTGCAAGTTTTAATTGTGTATGTAGTAAATTTATTGTTTAAGTGATCTAAAATATCGGCTTAATTGTTTAGTTAACAATTAATCGAGCACGACGTGACGGTTGGAGTGCGAAGCACCCAGGGGGTTCTCCTAATATAAGTTAATATTAAAAGTAAAATATTAAGGTTCTTTTAGTCTAATGTTTGCCTTAGTATGTCTTAACTTTATACCTAGAAAACGGGAGTTGATATTTTCGAGATTGAAAAGTTCTCGTTTTAGAAAAATAATAATACTTTAATCACTACAGTTCAAAAAATTTAACTCTTTGAAAAAATAAATAAATAATCTTGATCGTTATTTATAGCGTAACTTAAACGATAACGACTAATCATTTAATTTCACATAGTTTGGTTCCATGACGTCACTTCATCATAACAGACATGCGCAACTTTCATACGTGTCAAACAATGGTCCGCGCAGACGCAAAACGTTTGACACAAGAAAGTATTTCTGTAATTCAAATACCGATGTCGGTGCAGTCGTAATAAAAGCAAGGTTTTCTAAGAACGGGCTGCTCTTGTTTTATGAGTCGGGAGACCAATTGTTGAAAGGAAGTTATCAACATAATAACACAGCTCGACGGCTACTTCTGCGGAAAATCTTTTCTTTTTCAGACATCTTGGGAGACGGATTCCGCGAGTATTTTATCATATTATTATTTTATATTACACTTACTGTGACCGTAAAAATAATCAACGCGCAGTAATCCGCAGCTGACACGGCCGGCCTGTAATTCCTGCGGACATTAAACCTGCTTTTTTGTGTACTTTGGCTTTTTTTGTTTTTACAAATTGAGCAAACATTTCGAAAAATATTAGTTTGGTTTATAGAGAGTGATTTAGTGGCGGAATTAACACCTAAGCAGCCGATGCTACGCGTTAGGAGGCGCAGAAGCGTAAATGCTAATTTATATTTTGTTTACCATACGTACAGAAATACAAAGAAACAAAAATAATATTATAAATTAAACTATACACGGTTTGAAAATGCCTAAAAAATAGGCGAAACGATCGTCACCGAATAGAGAGTGAACGCAATAGAACTGCGAGCACTACAAGGAAAAAAGGTATTTATGTAAATATATCCAGTCCAGTAAGACAAAAAACAAAATAAATCATAAAAAATAATATCACACTATAGGCCTACACCAAATAATAATAAAACAATTTTAAACAAAAATATACACGTATATTTTCAAATTGTTTTGCTAAGAATTAAGTACAATTCTATATTATTATTTCTTTACAAGAGCCCAATATTAGGATTTATTGTTTGCAATATTCAAAATTAGCCTAAAACCAACATATTTTTATTTTTTAAGCTTTAATAAATAAGGTAAAATCAATTACTACTCAAAATTTAGCAACAAATTATGTTTTCAGTTTTTTTTTTCAATAACTCGGTTATTCTTTAACAAACAGAAATGACAAAAAACTATTTTGCCTGTCGTTAAAGAAGAACAATATTTTGTCTCCTGTACTGTTTTTGTAAAGTTAGCGCTTTTCAGGACAATCCATGTTAAAAATGTGTAACGGAGTCCATTTCGAACATTATGAAAATAAATTCTTGGTGTTTGGTACACTTGTAAATCGTAACGTACAAAATGCTTATACCAAATTTGGACCCCCTGTTTAGACGTAAAGCCTTCAACGTATAAAAATGTTTCCTTCATAATGATCTTTAACATACACAAGAAACAATACTGGACCTAATAAGGAATCCTGAGGAACTCCATAATCCAAATACCCTCTTTTACTAGGATTACTACAGACTTTTGTACATTGTTGAATTTGATATTAATTGTTTAGCTACGCCTATTCACTATACAATTTAGGATAGACTAAATAATTTTAAGTACAACTTTAAAATTTTGGAAAAGCAGGATAAACTCATAAAATGATAGGTTTATGCAAAACTTACAAAGAAAACGTTTTATATAGACCAAAATTAACAAATATATTTTTGAAAATATGGGCTTTAAGTAATAAATTTATATCGCCAATGCCACCGGCTCGTTTGGTTGATTAATGATAATCATACGGAAGAGGGAAATTAGTTTTTTTTTAAAGACTCTTTTCATGTAATTGTTATTTTGTAAACGATGGTTGTTGATATTACTTGTGTAAACCATTGCAGTAGGGAAATCAACATTGATACAGGTTAAAACGGCGGGACATTAACAAAAGGCTTTTTAATTAATGCCCAGTGTAATTTTAAAAAGAGTAATAAAAGATGGCTCACTTCATTTGGCCCACGATGATGTAAGTATCATTAAAATATAATATTTTATTAGAGTATGTCCAATAATGATCATGGCTTACAGTACGGTCCAAAACCACTCTAAAACTTATGATCATATGGCACGAGTCTATGCCAGCTATGTCATTACTAATTGGTATTGTTTGTTAATTTTGAGCAGTGTAGATGTTTAAAACGGTATTAGCAACAACAGAGATAAGGCACTATTTCCGCTCATAGGAAATTGGCCATGAAAACGAGTACATTCTAAAAATATAGACCAGGAAGACGTTTTTAGAGATACCTTGACTTTGAGCGAAAAAGGAACATAACTGTAAATAATCCAATGGGGACATTCGATTTTTGTTTCAGTGTTTAAAACAATGGTTTTTTGTAATTCTTTTCAGTGTTGCATTTTGATTTAATCTATCGTTTTACGATTCAATTGTGAAAGATGGTTAACTTGAGACAGACAGGACCAAAATGTTCGGATTTTGGGAAACTTTGTAAAATAGATTTTCTTTGCAGTTTGGTCGATTTCTCCGCTATCAACCATATAGCCGTAAAACATCGCACTTGAACTTTGAAGAATAAGAATAAACTTTAATGTTTTAAGATAATTTATACAACACCACGAAAACATCAACGGGAAAAACAAAGCCAATTTCTCAGTAAAAACGTTTTGGACTAATGACAGTAGTGGGATAGAAATTATGTCCAAGTCCTATAATAGTTTACAGTTTTAGGTGTTACATCTTATTCAAGTACACCTTAGCCTCCGCCTCTTATTCCTTGTGTACCTAATTGAAAAACTGAACTGATTCAACTATACAAATCATTTTAAAAAGTATATCTTTCGCATATATTTCTTCTTTTCAACTTGTTCAGTTTGCCCCCTAAGGAGATTCGTAAGTAAGAAGAAATTTAACAACGTTTAAAATTTCAGTTGTGATGAATATGACCAATGAAGTAGGAGAATATAACTTCTTTAACACGTTCACAGCTACTCAAATTTCTTATTTCCTATGCTAGGAGCTGACCTTTTATTTTTTATATTTATAGCATAAATGAGTAGAAATTACTTTATTTTTTATTTTTGAACCTTTCTACGTAATGATCACTAATATTTTACAGCAGACGCACATGTGCGTCCATAGCACATAGGTTTAAAATTCAATTTATTTTGTTTTGAAAATACCCCCAATACTGCACTGTGCGAAGCACGTAATGCACTGTGTATTGAAGAAAATACACCCAATACTGGGGGTTGGCGTGCAAAGTACGCAATACATTGTATATTGAAAATAC
>JAGFPH010000339.1:324327-354323 GCA_018207615.1 Philaenus spumarius | reverse complement strand
TTGGCGTGCAAAGTACGCAATACATTGTATATTGAAAATACTGCCAAACCGGGGGTTGGCGTGCAATGCACTGTGCGTCGGCCGCTTCTCATAGTGTTCAGTGTTAAGCTCACATGTGCGGCCTTAGCAGTGAACGTGTTAAAGTGAAGCAAAGTTATAAATGAGAAGGTGGTAAAAACTACTCATACGTGTTCTTTGAATATATACGTTGCTGGGGTTTAGCTAGATTTGCAAAAACAAAAATTAAGAAGTTTGTATAAAACATAAATTGTGATGTTATTTAATTAAATATAAAACTGTTTTTTTTGTTCTAGGTAAGTGCGCAGGCTTCAATCAGGTCTAACATATTATAACAATGTGAGTAGAAAATAGACTTAATGAGTTTGTTAAAAATAGATTTTACATATCAGTTTTCGAGTTTCATGATGTCAATCAAAAACCTTTTCAGTTGTGTTGTTTGAATTGTTGAAACGTTTGGTTAGTAATAGGAAAGATGTAATACAGAAAATGTTATTACTGATCTAATGTTATAACTGATCCACCTGGAAGGAAAACTTTACCGCTTCCAGTTGGGCTAGTAACCGTTCGGAATATTTAATTACCTATTCCAATGACTACAGAACATATAAGAAGTGAAACGTCCATGTCAAAAATTCAGCCTAGTATTTTTGAATCAGCAAGCTTACCACGGCAGCCGCTAGGAAGAGAGAGCTCTACTGTCATCGGTACGGCAAGTGTGAGTGAGACAGAGAATGAGCCAGCCATTCTCTGTCTCACTCACACCTAGCGCGGAGGATTGATGAGTCGCAGACGGGGGGAAATTTTCCTCCAGCGCTGCATAACGGCTGCCGTGCTAAGCTCGATTTGGCGGCAACCAACCGGGCTGACTGGGCCCCATAAGCGTTGCGCTCCTTATAGGTTCTGTATTCATTGCCTATTCGGATACTTCAGTCGTTTGTCAATTGGTTTGCCAATACGAAAGTTGGTGAACTTGTGTGGTATTTGCTTTACTTTCCAGTTTGTTATGTACATGGTTCAAAATGGTTTAATACTTGCGTTCAAGTACAGAATAAATCAATTGCATTCAGAGCTCTGTATCGTGTTAATGGGAAAAACTGCTCATTGATAAGCAACATTGTACGCGAAATAGGTGTCAAGTTGTACGGAAAAAACGAGTGGGAAGAAGAGAGAATCTTCTGAATGTAACCATTTCATTTAACAGTTTTTAAAAATTCAAGTGTCTTACCCTCTGCTCAGAGGTTTCAAACAAGCAGAAAGATAAATTTCTACAAATACAAAACAAAATTATATTTTCTGGGAGATTGTAAAACTCGAAAGAATACAGAAAGCAGGAAGGGAAGAGAGATTTTGTTTAGTGATTATTTAGTCGAGAGAAAGGGAAAAGTAAACAGTCTAATTATTCACTTTTTCTAAATATGAAGTGATTGCATTATAAGTAGCTTTCTAAATGTTTATCAAACATCGGAAAAGAAACTTCAGGTCGGGTTTAGTTCGTATAGTTTTGTTGAAATCTGAAAGAACTTATTCAAATTCTGTATCAATACGACGCGAGTTATAACATTTTCTGGAATCATGATTATTTTTATAAAATTTAAAAGAGCAATACTTTCATGTTCAACTCAACAAAATGTCTAAAACAATATTTACACTATTTGAATGATTTTTGTTAGAAAACTAAAATAACTAAAAAAGGATAAAACCGAACCAGCTAGTTTAAAACACTGTTTAATTTAAAAGAGTTTCAAAGATATTGGGAATGGAATTTCATACACTACCACTAACGGTAAAATAATTCTTATGCTAAAAAATAATATGTGTAAAATGTTCAAACATCTCTTTGCCCATGTTTAAAGCCTTTAAGGGTTGGCTTGCTTTGGATGTTGTCAGCTGTTTTTGATTCTATAGGTAGCTCAAAATGTATAACTATTCATTTTGAATCGCGTATCAATTAATTAGATTTCTGTTATTTTTGTGCCTATTACAAAAATTATTAAACAGCTTTTAGTAGTATTTACTACTAAACCTCGTCCTATTTGTTTAAAACTACTACTTCTTTATACACCAAATTATAGTTGCTGTCAATTTTGAATAATTCCAAAATCTCATAAAATAAATGTCCAACTAGTTCAACTTTGTAATTTTAAATGTTATTTTATATTTTACTTGGTGACAACTTTACCCCGAACACGGATGTTAAAACGCTGTCTATTTATGTTTCTGAATTTGTCAATTTTGTTTTGTACATTGCTCTAACGTTGCTACATTATTTGAATGGGTGATTGTTAAAAGGTACCTAAGTCACTTTTTAGTAGTTTTGAGAAAAACGAAAAAAACTATATATTGTTTGTGTTTTGTTTACTGCTACTCTTAAAAATTTCTATAATTAAATGTATAAATAGACCTACAATTTAGGTGCATTTTCAACAGCTAAGTCCTAATACGATACCAGAAAAAAAAAATTATATAATGTTGACTTAGGGCCCTTTTAACACTCAATAAACTTTACTATATGGATTTGATTGAAATTAAGCAGGGTTTCTTTAAATAATAGACAGTATTAGTTACCACACATTAAAAACTTTAATGTTTAATATTTTATTAATAATATTACAGTAAAAAAACTGGTTTTTGTTGTATTAGGCTATTCATTATCATTTGAGGAGACATCTTCGGTAACTGGCCACTGTAAAAGTTCATTGAAAAAGTGTCTGTATTCTTCCACGATATATGGCATAACCTTCCTGATGTCTTCAATTTTGGTCTTTTTAATAGGTATTTTACCTTGTGGATAAGCCTCTTGGCTAGGCAAAGATATTAAATCAGCTTTCTTGAGGATAAAGGTGTTGAGACTTTCAAAACCACCAGATCTTAAGTACTCATTTGTATTTATGACACCTTTGTGTTCATGAGAGTACTCAAAATAATAGGCGATGATAACCACCTAGGTTTTTCGCCTTTAAAAAAAAAAAAAAAATAAAAAAAATAATGATATTTGGAAATACTAAATGCCGCCCTTTCATTTTTTGGAAGGTGACTTGTTTCAAGAGAAAACGATGTTTTCTTATAATTACTAGGCCACCAGTTAGAAAACCCAATGATCGTATCCGTCCCCACTGGCGTAACGGACCCTGGATGTTTTTTTTCTGCATTTGCTATGAGTTCACAAACTTCACGTGGAGTGTAGATACGGTCACATTTTCTGATAGGACGTTTAATTACACTGAATTTGCGGTCACATGGGTTGTAGGAATGATCACGTAAAGGAAAAAATTGTTTAATAACTTTGAACTTGCACGTATCTGTTAAGGCAAGACAAACTCTTGACAGCGTATGGTTTTTATTTTGTCCTGGACAGTTATCCGAGGACAGATGTAACTCGTCAACTGTTTCTGGTACATGGTTCTCAATATAGTCAATGAGGAACGAAGCAACTTCATCAGGTCCCTTGTGAGCCTGACCCTCGTGGTAGATGTAATAATGAGCTGAATCAGTTTTAGTATTGAAAATACAAAACACGTTTACCGTGAGTTGCCGCAAATAAAAAATTTCCTGAACAGGAATCTTCGGTAAGCTAACATTTTGCATATAATCAAACACTAGGCCTAAGACATTTTCATTTTCCTTACTCTTTTTAGTCGTTTCATTAAGAACCGAGGTGAATTTTTTAGCTCGCCTCATGTGTACCATTAACTCTGCACTTGCAACCTTTTTTGCAGTATCGTTTAAGTGAGGACTACGTATACGCACTTTTTTCTCCTCACAAAAGCAACACGTATCTATTTGTGGTTTTCCAAACTTTAAATTAAAACTTTCATTAAAGTATTTATTGAAAAACTCATACTTTGTATTTGTACCGGGATATTTCGTTTTATACAAGTCATACATTTTTTGAACAGACAATTCTGATGACAAATACGTAAAGTTTTTATCAGAAGTATAGTGTGTTTTGTACACTGGAAATGACTTTATATGTTCATGTACATTCAACAGTTCGTTAGGCCCAATTTTCCTTGTACTAGGATGTCTGCCGCGCATGTCACGGGGTGATTTTCCTTGCAGAAGTAATTTTCTAATACGTTTAATTCTCTTGTCTGTCACATCATAGAGCTTAAAGAAAGCCTCCCGGCAAACTTCTACCTTAGTTTCTCGCAGAAGAACATGGTATTTAAACGAACTCACCCTTAGAGAAGCATCGTCTTTTCTAGGACGTTGCTGTTTAACGTTAGTCACCTCGATCATTCTTTGTAAATGCAAATCTTGCTCGTTTTTAGATTTCAAATCAGCATATAAGGAGCCGTGTATGAAGGCCTTGTCTATGTCATCAAAGTTGGTGAAACAGTTTTTCATGCACCTGAAACAAAAATAAAATATTTAGGTAGAAGTAATACTAAGATTAAAATGAGCACTGATTGATAAAATAAGTACTTTTATCCATTAAATACTGGAAACAAACCCATTGTCCCATTGTTGGTTAGTTAGGCTAGTCTACCTTAAAAATAGTTTTTGAGGTTAGGTTTTTTGCATTTTTCCCTATATTCATAAATAGAATTGTTTTTAATTTGTTATAATAATACAAAAATAAAAAAGTTAGATTTGTGAACAAAGGGTAGAATGTGCAAAAAAAACCTAACCTCAAAAAACAAAAAAAATATTAAATGGCAAGGCTATGTATTCTATTATTATTCTATCTATTACTAATTGAGTCTGTTATTGGAAGTTAAATACTTTTATATTATTATAATTAATAAGATTCTTACCTGCATGGTGAACGAATTGTTCTAGATCTGTGCAGCTTTCCTCCATGTCCAGTGTATTCTTTACCTTGTAATTTCAACTTTTTAATTACATTGCGTTTGTAAACTTCTGGATTTCTCTGTCTCTTTCTTGATTTTAGTGGACTGTCATTTAAATCACTAGACTCACTCATTTTTATAAGTGACCTTATAAACTCAAATAAATATAACCTTTACGATTGCCCAAACTATACAGTAACCTAGCCTAGGACAACAAGCCAAAGAAAGTAGAAGCAAAATAAAACAGCTGTAGCTCATGACTTGCAGAGCTACCAATGGTTGAGAGTTAAAAAGGCCCTGAGTCACTGACTTAGGTACATTTTAACACTCACTTAAATCTTTCACTAGCTGTTATACATGAAGCAATAGCTTGACTAAGGTTCCTTTTGACACTACAGTGTGTGTCGACCCCTGTTGACAACAAAACAGCAATAAACCGGAAATTGGAAAAAAATGACTTAGGTCCCTTTTAACAATCACCCATTCATTTGTTTTAACAAACTATAGGTTAGCTTCAGTCGGCTATAATTGCATATTATCCATATAGTATTTGCACATCTATTGCAGTTAAATATTATTACAGTATATGATATCCTAAAAGTAATCTAACTATTGACTCTCACCGTCATCAGATATAATTGTGTATGAGAATTATTTCCGAAATATATACCTATTATCAGAAAATGTTCTATGATTTGTATAAGCTTATATAATTTCAACTTATTTGCAATTTTATCTATACATCATAGATGGGTTTGAAGCAAACTTAAATAAAAGCAGATGCTAGTAAATTCATTGGAAACATAAGAAACATTAAATTTGTTTACGCAGATGGTTGAAATTTCCAACACATGCTACCTTCTGAGTAATTTCCAAGAATACATATTTGCTGGCTTTTATTAATTGGAAAACAACATAACCTTAAATTTATTAAGCAAAAGCATGTCAACACACGCGAACACTTTTCATAGGTTAAATCAAAGTAACGCGTTTCGCCCAATTAGCGACGGCAGGTGTTCGCGCACGTACTTAGCCCGCCATTAAACAAATCATTTAAAAGTTTTATCGCGGGCCCATTGATGAGGGTACCTTTACAAACAAGTGCCCAAATTGTTTTGCACGGCCATTACGAGCCGCGGGACGTAACTGGTTTCAACAATTACCGTTGTCATCTTCCAGTCTCGCTCGTTGTGCGCGCACATATTAAGCAACCTTAGTTAAACGGTTTCTATGACCTCAAGTCCGACAGGTCACTGGGTTCGATTCATTCATAGTTTCGTCTCTACATACTGCGCACTTATTTCTTTCAAATTCGTCTGTTTACATTTTCGTCTTCCCTTTCTCTTTCGCAGACATACTTTTATTAAAATTTGTTATAATGATTAGTTATTTTTTCCTTATAATATTACAAATGTATAGGTAAAGAGTGTACAATAATTGGTTCATTTCCCTTATCTTGCCCTAACGTAAAAGTAAATTATTCATAATTAATCCATTCATATTCTCTCTTTGCCTGTTTCACCCTTCTTTTATCTCTCTCTCTCTCTTTCTTCCCCTCTTTCTACCTGTTTAGAGAACTGTTTCATTTGAAAGCCCAAAATGTCACATCTAAAGCGTCTAAGGCTTTTCCAAATCCAGTGCCCTAAAAAAGGCATATTTAGGGAAAGTCGATCTTGAAGAAATTAAAAATACAATCATACGATACACATATGTATATAGGTTACAGGATTGTAAAGATATTTAAAAAGTAAACATTTAAAAACAAATATTTCACTACTTCATCTAGTTTTAAATTGTTGGCTGTAAACGTACAATATTTTAATTTTTGTATTTTAAAGTACTACCACTAAACTGGTTTCATTGTCAGAACTCAAAATTTTAAAAAACATTCTATTAACATACCTTTTAAACAATTTTCAATTTAAATACTTTTCCACAAACATAAAAAAGCAAATTTCGGGAAAAATAAAAAGACTATATCTTAAAAAAGTAGATCAAACAGTATATCAAATTAAATGGTTCTTAAATTTGTTGTGTTTATTTTGTCATATCTCAAACTTTTTTTAAATAACATCCAGAACATAAGTTTAAGTTTTGTATGGCACCCTTTTTTGTAAAAAATGTAAGTTCACAGAGAAAACAAATAAACTTATCTTAGTTATCTAATTTTTTTGAAAAATACGTAATTATAATCACGGTTATGGAAGTGAAAAAGTGTCTAAAAACATAAAAACTAAGCCAACATTTTTATCATTATTGTTAAAGCTTCATACAAATTATTATTTACTGGTAATGAATTTAATTTTTCAAGAATTTTATAACTAATGTATATTTGTTTATTTTCTCTAAGCTTCTTTTTTTTACTGTACATAAAATTCAAAATCTGTTTCTGACCGCCATTTTGAAAGGCTGGAAACAAGAAAAAATTTTACACACCCTTGTTCAGATTATTAGCAATTTAACTTGATATTCCTACGTTGTCGTTTTACCTGCTTGTAGGAATAAGCTTTTTTCTGCTTCGCGAAATTCAACGCGGTATATTTAACGATGTTTCCAAAAAATACCAATTTTGGAAACATTTCAACAATTCTGTTTTGTTTTTTCGATAGAGTAAAACGTGAACACCGAATCTCACAAATAATACTTTTATTTACGCAAAGGCGTTTCAAGCTACAATAAATTTAACTGAATTGAACAAACTATTATCAGCTACAGTTTGATTATTGTATCAGGTGCAATACTGAAGATGACAACATTGCAGTTGAAACGCGTTGGAGTAAATTGAGAAATTCTGTGTTCAGGTGTTATTCTATCGAGTTCTTCTGCTTCCAAGTCAATCTCAATATTTTGTAAATGTTGAGACTTTGTTTGAAAGCGTGTACTACTAGCAATGTTTAGTAACATTTTCAGGTATGAGAAAAAGCTTTTCAATTTTATTGTAGAAAATCAAAAATGAAATACTAAAAATAAAGCAGTCGCGGAATTCCCGACAGAAGTGAAAACTGTCTTGAATATAAATAGTTGGTTATAATGGCTTAATCTGAAATTTAATCATTATTTTTATCTTGTTCCATTTAAAATTTAAATCTAAGAAATAAGATAAACACGATTGTCTATAGTCAAGTAATAATTAAAAAACACAGATAATTTCACGTTTGAATTATACTGAGCCAAAAAATGCCCGATAAAGGCTTACTTTATAATAATGTTAGTATCTGTTGTTAAATATTAGCGTTAAACAGCTAATTTGTGTTAAAGGTTTGACAATCTAATTTTAGATTTTGCCTAAACTGAACCGACACAAGTTTCGTTAATGCATTTACAATAGCATTTACCATAGCAACCAAGTTGGGAAATTTAGACATTCAAAAACAAAATTAGAAAACACTATGTTCATTTTAAAGGTATCGCCAAGTACACTAATTTAACACAACTTACAAAATCAGGAAGTGAAATGGACATATTACCCAGTTAAGTATTTTAACACAACTTACAAAATGAGGAAGCACAATGCCCGTTTCATCAGTAGCGTGACGTGGCTAAACCCACGCAGTTATTGAGTTTAACCACTGATATTTACCACTGAATATTTTATTTCGTCGATTTCTTCTTCTTTTACGATCAGCTGTTTACTTTTGGTTTAGTACGTGTGTAAATCAATGAATAAGAAGAAAAAATCGTCAACGAAATCAAAAACGCAAAGTGGCTCACTTTAACCGTCCCGAGTATCTCGAGTTCGTATATTTTACCTCTTTCAAAAAGTGCTCGGTGAACCGAAAGAATTTTTTACTTCAAAAATAAAAATGTTGTTGGGGATGACATCTTGAAACAGGGCCAGTTGATGGGATTTCTTTTTTAAATATTTACTTTTTAAAGACCTTTAAAATTATTAACTTCCGAATTATGTTTGCATTTAAAAAATTTTAAAAAATTACCACAACCCAACACATTGGGGCACCTTGGATTTGAAAACCCTTTTCCTTAGATTCTTTAGATGCGGAATAGATGAGTTTCCGTTTAAGCCAAGTATCTCAACTTATTCGTGTGCATGTTATACAAACAGCAAGGATACAATACAATATATGCGTAATAGGCCACTCGGTAGGGGTAGTTTTAGAACAAAAGTTCCAGTAATTTACAATACGGCAGATTGTTTTTAATAAATACATTAAAGTATGTAGATTAACATAAAAAAAGTTTACCAGTTCATCGATTTCTCAAAGTCGAAAAAATTCGAATTTTTTTTCGATTATCCTTAATAGTTTGAGCCTGTAAGAAGAAACAACAATAAAAAATACCACCGTGTAGGGGAAGTATTTTTTAATAAAAAAAGGACATATGTATTTCTTTCCTCTGACTCCTAAAATCGAGAAACCCTTTGGTAAGCCAAGTGGCTCTAGATCGGGTCATTTTCAAGATAACAAGCTGAGATTCCTATATTTTAACTCCTATGTCAAGTTTCCATTCGATATATTAAAATTCAGCCAATTTAGAATGAGCCAACACTTCATATATGAATGAGATTTCAACTTTTAGTGATTTCCCCTGCTGCAAAATACGTAACTGCATTATCGATTTTTTTTCCAGACAAACCATTGGTCGGAGGAAAGAAATACATATTGCATTTTTTATTGAAAAATACTTCCCCTACACGTTGGTATTTTTTATTATTATTTATCTTCATCCAGCTCGAAATAGTAAGGATAATCGAAAAAAGAAATGTTTTTCGATTTTTTTTCGGCTTTGGGAAATCGATGGACTGGTAAACTTTTTTTATGTCAATCTACATACTTTAATGTACTGTACTTATAAAAAAAATTCATCCGTATTGCAAATTACTGGTAGTTGTAACCTTCACCGACTGGGCTATAAAGAATGTATAATAATGTGATATGGAAAGAAGTCTTACATTCTTCAACTCGACCTAAAGTAAAAATAAATTCTTTATAGTTCAATAATTCATCCTCAGTAGGCTTTTTGCCTATTTCTTCAATTAAAATCAGCTTCCACAATATTAATTAACTCTTATTATTCATGTAGCTATCATATATGAGGTAATTAGCGATACTTTTTAACATTGAGTTCTATAGCAGTTAGGAGGACGTTTATAGACTTAAATTAAAGGTATTAATGTAAGCAAAAACTTTTACATTTAATCTATATTAGAAATGTGGCCCAGTCTCCCGTTACACTAGTCTTTTCTTTAAAAAAACTTGTTTAAAAAAATCTTTTAACCCCCATAAATATTTCCCCAAGGTCACGAAGGATGTGCTCCCAACCTCAAAATATGGGTGTGCCATAAGCTACAGTTTACGAAAATTTTATAAAAATTGCATCAACTATGTTTTTTGTATTCCAATTTTTCTGTTTAAAAGCCACTATTTTCCTTTTAAACCCTCCTAAAAACCCCTGGGAGGAAGGGGAGAGCAAAAGGGCCTGAATTGATTTTTACGTAATTTTTATGCTAAGAATAGCCTTTATACCAAATTTTAGGTTTCAAGCATGAATTAATTTTTTGGGGATTTTTCTTTCTTTTTTTTTTGCTATAACACAAAATCTAAAGCCCTTAAAAGGTCGTAAGGGGTCTTAAAAAGGTATTTTTTAAGCTACAACTTCCTATTTAATGTTTGTTTAAAAAGTTTATCGTTTACCCTTTAAAACAAAAACAGTTTTTCGTACCCTTTCGAGAGGTTATGAGAAAAAGAATCTGTGGGCAAAATATTTCAACTGGGTGTATTAATTAACAAAAGACTTATTTCGGATCTTACCCGTACTAAAATCAAATAAATTTATGTAAACGGATAAAGTAAGCAACCGATTTTTTCAGGAATAACCACTGAGGAGTTTTTTAATCTTTAAGTTTCATTAATTCGTTCAGAGGAATGTACGAAGCTTTTAAAAACAAATTCCGTTTACAAAATATCCGTCAACTAGGGAATTCCGTAATTAGCAACAATGACCCCGAATTACAAACACTCTGTACTCACAGCACTTGCCACTCGCCAGCTTTATTGCTCGAGACGGTCCATGTCAAGCGGGTAATGTGTGTTGGTCCGTTATCCACATACGGGACGGACGGACATTCCACGATCGGTTCATCCTAACGGAGACTGTGATTCTGTAGAGATTGTGCGTGAACGACCCGGACCGTTAACTCGGTTCAATTAACCGTTCAGCGCAATCCTTTCTCACAAAAATCTCTGAAATTAGACAATTGGCTGAGATTATTTTTTAAATGTTTTTTGAGAGAGCAAATCGTTTAATTTAATTATTGGGTAAAATAAGCGATACGCCACCACGCCATATTACCATATACTGTCTCTTCACTTAGGTTTACGTACGAATGCAATCTACAATTTCCTGTTGTGTTAATCTTTTGAGGGTTGGGACCGGTGATGCAGAACGTTGACACTAAAAGCATTTAGAAAATGGTTAACCTTTCCACTCCACCATAACGTAATTACGTAGTATTGTAAAACGTTGAAACTGCTGAAATGTAAAACGTTCGTTTCTACCCAAGCGTTCAAGTTTCCAACAGCATAACCTTTGTAAATTTGATTCACTAGCAATTTTAAAAGAGCATGTTGGAATTTTGAAGGTAATACTTTGTTAATGACTGTTAAAAAAATCACCTGGTATTATGCAAGTCCGTGTGCGTGGGTATCTGTGCTATTAGTAACGTCCTGCAAAGGCCAGCGTTAATTGAATATTATCACACACATTGCCAAAACTCATTTATCTTTCTGGCCTGGTTGAATTGGCGATTTATTTCACTTTTAAGAGTTCAAATAAATTGTGCTAGTTGTAAAGCTTTTGATGGGGAATGTAATATTTTTTTATAGCTGTAAAATAATAATTAATCCAATCTTGTTCTTTTTGCTAATCTATGGTTAGGGATATAGAAGAAAGATAAAGTAAAGATCATTGTAAGAAAAGAAATAAAATATAATGATAGAAGTGTAAAACAACAAAAGAAACTAAATACATACAGAAAAAAACCTGATTAAAGAGCCAACACAAAATAGCTGAACTGTAAGAATTTGCAATGGATAAAAAGGTAGGTAGACTCATTATCTGTTCACATTTCAATGGTCTTTGGTGTGAATGTAAGTTATGCTTCTGAATGTGGTAAATTTAGTGAATTAGTTTAATAAGATATGAATTTCAAATTGTTCATACACTCATGGATTGCCGTTCATAAGCTGTCAAATGTAAGAAAATTATTTTGCGAGTCAAGATAAAGAAAAAGTATAAAAGCAAAAGAAAAATATGAATAATTTTTTTTTCAGAAATAGCTTAGCTTATCAGAAATTCTCTGATTTGCTTTCATTACAAAATAAATTCTATTTCCAAAGCAGAGAGTTTGTCTCCACAATTTCTATTGTTTTTAGGTATTTGAATTTAAACAGATGCAATTGGTTTGTTTACTTTATTATGTAGGTAATTTAATAACCATAATAACCAGTACAGATAGATAAAGCTGATCAAAATAAAGTAATCTAAATCTGCATCTAATGTCAAGAATTAATGTTGTACAACTAGCACAATTCATTTTCGAGCATCCTTTTCTTAAATTTTAAGCAGGCCTATGTTGAGTACGCCATCTGTACCTTTATTCAGAAGCAGATCGTCCAATTTTGATAAAAATGTTCTTGTAATCCAAGTATTTTTTGTATGCCGTTTAAATATTTTTGGATCCAAATAGAGAGACTTTTTTGTAAAAATATTTTTGACTTTATACCAGCCAAACTAAACACGTACCTCATTTCTTACTCTTTGGTAAATTCTTTAAGTACGAATAACTTGAATGCCTTAACGATCTAGTCAGTCTGAATATCAACCAATATCTATCTGCGGTATCACGATAACTTAGGTAAAAATGTATTAGCAGGCAAAGCCAAAGATCTTAGAATAGTTTAGTTAATACAATATAGTTTTTGATAAGTTCGTCAACACTTTACTGAGATTGCATCATTTACAAATTGCTTTTAGATTACCATTCATGTATTGCCAGATAATTATCCAACATTTTTTGTTTTGGAACGAAGTTCCTTAACGCGGGTTGCGGTAGGTGTTAATAAATAGAAAATGCAATGCGTAACGAAAAAAAGTGTTATTAATTGGTTGCTAAGGCAATGACAAATATAAAATACGAGTAACGAAAAAGCGTTATCAAATTGTTTGCTATGGCAATGAATTAAATACATTCAAGAAACATGTGTTTTGGTTCATCAATTTAAATTAAGAGCCGATCGGTTCCGCCCCGCGTAGTTCGGATATTATCGTCAAGCGTAGAAAATACATTCAATAAACATAAAATGTTGGTTCATCAGTCTCGGCATAACGTAAAACTATTGTGTGTATATTTAATTTATTTTACCTACCTTAACGGCAACACGCATACAATAATTTTAGGTTAGGCCTTCAAAGTAATTTTAAGTCTAGGCCTAAAATAAAATTATAGCATATATGTTGCCGTTAAGACAGGTAAAATAAATTAAACATATACGCAATAATTTTAGGTTAGGCCTAGACTGATGAACCAACATTTTATGTTTATTGAAGGTATTTACAATGAATGG
Source organism: Philaenus spumarius (assembly GCA_018207615.1). Lineage (NCBI taxonomy): Eukaryota > Metazoa > Arthropoda > Insecta > Hemiptera > Aphrophoridae > Philaenus > Philaenus spumarius. The sequence goes on along the minus strand of JAGFPH010000339.1, from coordinate 340,927 downwards.
GCATTTAACTGTGTTTACCATCTTAGCTTTGATGTTATAATTAATTCTACACCTTTATTATAACTAGTGGACCCGGCAATGCTTCGCTATTGCTTGATTTACCTAACCTAAAATTATATTCAGTTTTTGATCCAAATCAGTTGTTGATAAAAATCAGCTGTTGATCAAAATCAGCTGTTTTAAGCTTCTCATACGAACAGCTGTTTTTTGTGCCCCTGATAAAATCAAAAGTAATCTTTCTTCTTCTTCCTTAAGATTGACCTTCCATAAGATTAACATTGAAACTTTGAGGGCCACTGGGGCGTATCCCTGAGGACCGATGTAAATTATAATGGGATTCTGCTCATCTACAGGACACTACCTTTCTAACGGTATGCGCGAATTTCTCCTACGATGCACACAAGCTGAGAAAAAAGGACGACAAGTTTTGTGCTTGCCTATTAATATATAGAAACATTAAATGTATGGAAGCAGTAAATATTTGTATAAAAAACAAACTAATAATAAACGGCAATTGAAAGATTTAAATTATGTGTGTAGCCTATGTTGCCGTTAAGGCTGGTAAAAGAATTGAAGAAAACGACAGCACACATTTTACGTCTTTTCAATTACGTATTGCTATGACATCGGAAAATGCTCTTTGGTTTTCCGTGAAGCAGAAATTACTGTGCCTTGTGTCGTACACCTTATTTAACGGGTTTCGGCTCACTTAGCATTCTGAATTCGAAATTGTGGAGACAGCTTAACTTCCCATTAAGATTATGATTAAGATTAAGATAACATTTGAGCTTGTAAATTCTTTGGGAATTTAAAACATCGCATATTTTAACATAGGACAAATACAGGTCTTGAAAAGGAAATAAGATGCAGCACAAATGTACATGTAAAAAAACAATCAGCAGTAGGAATTTCTAAAGCTCCAACTCCGGGCGTAGTAAATCACATAAAGTCAAGTAAAACGATTATAGCTCAATAGAATAAGTAATGCAAAACGTTTCCAACTGGATAGACAAATACAAATAAATTATGATAATTCAAGCATAGAATAGAACCAGCTGACTAGCTGACTGACAAAGGTTATCCCGGCTCGATATCGGTGGGTTTGACACATAAATTGCGTAAACAAATTCTTCGAACTGTGCGTGGATTGTTTAATGCCTGTTTTGTTGCTGAGAGAAAGGTATTTGACTGCATAATTAATACGCTGTATGGACAGTATGGTAATCGAATCAGTTTGTATGCGTAGAGACTTTAACGGGGGATAGAAAAGATTTTTCCGACATAGGTATGTTTGTTTATAACATTTTACCATCTTTTCGAAATACTTAAAAATTGGTTCAACCGTTTTTTAGTTGTAAAGGAATAAAAGTAAAACATTTAGCTAGGTTTTTAGAAAAAATATTAGAACGGTTATTTCCCAGAAAAGTCCCGTGAAGGCTGCAACATAATTTAAGTTTTTTTTGGACAAACCAAACTAAGATCAAGGTTGAACCTGACCCCAAGACAGTCGTATAATAAAGAATTTGTTACCTCCAACAAATTGTATTAGTTGCAACCTCCTTATAACTTTGAGGAGTCGAGAAGTAAGAGAAGTTTAAAACAACCTACCGTCTGACGTCTTAAGAAAACAGGAAGGGTGTATTGCCGGATTTTACATATTACAATATTTCAGTTTTAAAAATCGCAAAAATTCAAGGAAGGTAGCATTAGTATAAAAACGAAAGACATAAGATTAAGAACTAGTTTCTCAGTTACAAAGTGTTATTTTTTAAGGTCTAAAAAGCTTTACATTATATTCTAACCCAAACAACTTTTGAGATTCGATACACAAATGTATAGGCGAGCAAATCATGTTGTATGATGACCAGACCTACCCTAAAAATTGTATTTCAATTAATTATAGTTGTGTTTTGGATTTAAGAAATTCTGGCAGTTAAAATTGGGCAGACATAATTAAGTTATAACCTTTTTTTACAATCATAATTGAATAAGATGTTTCACATTTCATTCTTTCCTAACAAAGAGTAAGTTTATATAATAACATTTTTTAGAAAAATTTTAATAATTTATTCATTTAAAAAATTGTATGTGTAATTTTCATACACTAAAAGCAACACTATAAAATATCAAGAGAATATTCGTGCGTGCTTCACACGCCCACCCCTTTCCTTTTTCCTCTCACAATTTTAATTAAGGTGTAGGATCAATTATAGATAAAATGTAAAATTAAATTAAAAGTCTAAAAAAAAAAAAAAAAAAAATAAGTTTAGGATATACCTGGAGCTATATAATAAAGTTTAAAAAAAGGTACATTTGAAAAAAAAGTCAGCCGGTAGATATTGAGTAAACATGTAATCATATCAACACTAAAAAAACTTATTATAAATATTTAAAATTCAATTGGACTATTATGCTGTGGGTTAAACAAAGTTTCATTTATTAAATACTCTGACTATGTTAGTTTTCTTTTAAAATGATGGACCCAGTCAGTTGTGTATGTATTCGTATTCATTGGTTGTCGTAGTAACTGCAATTAAATGTGTACCACAGAAATTCATGGTTTTTAATTTGATGTATGTGTGTTATAAATTGTTATATGGGGGGGGGGGGGGGGGTGTTAGGAGGGATTTTGTAAATAGAGCTTCTAAGGTTCCCCCAGAAGGTCAATAACTGGTCCGATATCATATTATGGATGTCTCTTTCCGTTTTTTAAAATACTAGAGGTGGTAGGTTTTTCTAAAATCACATCGCATACTGTCATGCCCGTGGCAGTGTTTTCCTCACATTCTGGTTGTATTTAGTTATTAAGTTTTCTCGACATATCGGCTCTAGTGTTCTATTTCTGGGTTTCTCTTTATTCTTATTTTTACTTGTATTTTTACGTCAAACATGGGCCTTGTGCTCTAAGTTTATGTTTTCTGATTAGTTTCTGTACAATAAAATATTAGCTTTATTTTTTCTAACTTTATAACGAGAGTTGATTTATAGTGGCCATCGTAAATAAATACCGTATTAGATATTAAGATTATGTTCTAGAGCGTTTTTTTTGCGTACAACTTTTTTTTAAATGATTTGATGGTTACAATAATAACGATTGGTTGAGTAAGATATGGTTAGTTAAAAAGGAATACGTTACAATACTTAATCTGTAAAATATTTTACAAAACTAATCTCCTTTGTTTTTTTAACTTAACAAATACTCAACAGTAAACCTGTAAAAATGTATAAATAGTTGTGCCCTATGACGTTTGTTTTCTGAAACAGTGTCTAGTTTTAACCGATTGCCCAACTAGAGATTACTAAATAAGATGCCATCAATACCTTTAGTTAACTCAGGTGTGTGGAAGTTAAACAAGTCCGACACGGCGTAGTGGCCGCACGCTGGTGTCTGCGTGTTTTGTTTATCAGAAACAATCAAGTTCCCAGTAAGGGGTAAGCGGGTTTCAAAAATCGCTCCCTAGTATCATTCGGCTGTCTTTACAAACTTGAATTAATTTTATTAATTATATTGGAAAATAAAAGCTTGATAAGAAAACTTCATTCTAACGCATCGTTAAAGTCTCCAACAACTATATTTTAAAATATGCCTGATGATTCTTACATTTAAGAAAAACAATGGCAAAGAACAAGTTTTAAAGCTTAAATACGGACGTTAAGTTTAAAACCGTCTTCTATCTACTGTGAGATTAAAATTAAATACAAACTTTATTAAATATAGGCCTAGGTCTGAACACAATTAGTTTAACGCCCATCTTTCAGCTGTTTTTAAAGGAAACAAAGCTTAGGAAGAGAGATAGGGAATTCAATTCAGATTTAGTAAAGGCATGAATATGTTATGTTTTACTCGTGTTAAAACAATTTTGTACAGTATTTAGCATTTTCTTTCTTCAAAATGGCGGTGTATTAAAATATTGAATGTCATTCCTAAAATCTGTTACACAACAAAAAATAAACAATACCGTGTTTTATTATTTTGATTGTTTAAAAAACATAGTGCAAATACAGTCGATCGCTATTTTCAAATTGTTAAAGATCAAGGTTTTGCTACGAACAAAATTGTAGACAGTTATATTTAAAGTTGTAAAATAATTTTTGTTCCCTGGTAAGTGTCTGTTAAATCAACAGTTTTCAGATGTTACACATTAGACATTTTTAACGTTTGCCGTTTTGAAAATATACGAAATAATAGTTTCGTTTTTCTTACCGATGACCGTACATACGAATTTGTTTAGCTAAATCTCTTATTAATTAAGTTACAATCTCTTACACAACAAAATGGTGAATTGTCTGGAATCGAACCGTGTTTTAAACAGTTTACCTCTATAAAGTTAAATAGAGTTCTATAGAGTTTAGAATAAAACTAATAACATTCCGGAACGCTATGTATAATTTCCTCCATACGTTTTAAATATCAGCTGATGAGTTAGCTATCATCGGGCGAAGGGATATTTGTGAAGTGATAAAAATGAGTTAATTTCTAAACATAATTTTTGCCTTGAAAGAAAAACAAACTAAAAAGCTACCAAACAGCAAAAACTTCAACCTACCTACACGAGTTCGTGCAGTTTCGATATTTCCAATGTTGTTTTTAAGGTCGGCGCATATTACAGTGTCTCTTACGATACCCTACCAGGTCGATAAAAACACTTCATATTCACACTGTAGTTCAGGAATCGAAATCGAAATTTTTTCAGAAATACACAAATATTCTAAAATTTCAATTAACCTTTCAATTGAAGAATGTGAAACATATAACATAAATGATCATATGGTTTTAAACATATAAGATTTAAAACACAAAACCAAAATTTCTTTGACTGGTACATTTTTAGAACCACAGTTTAAGATGTTCATGTTGTTTCCTCCTCATGTGTGTAGCCTACTTCATCTGGGGAGATTTTTGTTATAAATAAATTAATATCGGCTTAACACTCCCATGTCTAAACATGTCTTTAAGAAATCCAAAGTATCTAACATAAACATTTTCAGTTAGACATTTTAACTGCGGTAACTTGCTGTCACGATGAATAAATGATAAAACGCAACAGGCTCTCAACATACTCATTTCTAGAGGAACATCGGAATTGAGCGTGCATGTTTGAAATTCGATAACTTTTGATCGGTTGAAAATAAAATGGCAAAAGTATATTTAATTGAAGGAAATTTAATCATCTACAACTTCGTTTCTGACAATTTTCCTGAGATACAACCGTGGGAGGCACTAGAAGCAATTGTTTGACAAAAAGAGTGAGGTAAACATGATTTTTTCTCGAAAATGATCGATTTTAAATAACGTATATGTCAAAAACCGTTGGGAATTCGACCAATATGTAAAGGAACAATTTTATAGTACATTTAATTAGCTTTCAAGTTTATTTGAAACATTTGTTTCTATAGTGCACCGTTTCCGAGATATAAATAAAAATAAAAACAATGAGACCTTTCCACCCCCTCCCGCCTTTAGCTCACCTCCTAGGGGCGGGGAATTTTAGTACGTTTGCCTTCTAACTATTCCTTACAAAGTCCTGAAGTCAAAAATTATCGCATATTCCATGTACTCTACACCCCTCTTTTGAGGACTCATTGTTTCCTCCGTAAACATATTTGATAGAATCGAGAAAGAATTGATATCGTATCAAAAGCTGAGCTGCACTATAGTGTGGTCTACCAGTCAGCCAAACAATGCTTACTTGAAAGGAAAAAATCCAAAATATTTGTACAGACACCAGCAGTAAATAGAATCATAAATCAAAATCTTAATTTAGGAATTTCATCTTTTTGTCTAAAAAATCCCTGATTTTCAAAGTCATTTTGTAAGACTTTAATTTGTTGCCGCTCTGCGCATGATTGATGACCCACGGAGAACGCGCCTGAGAACCTTCCAGCCATACTTGCTTCCGTTTCGCAGGATCACTTTGCAGCTGCCTTAATGACCTACTGACGAGTAGCTTTATTGAAGCTCACACTTTTTTAACATACACATTTTCCATGACTTAGCAACGCAGTGGACGGTGGACAGTTTTAAAAAAATAGTAGTGAATATTTAGTTATATAATGAAGTACAAAAATATTGTTCTTCAGGAATATTAAAAAGAAATTAGAAATTTCAATTAAAACAGGTAGATTTTACCAATTTTTCTGTAACGTTCAATTTTATCATTTTATTTTCTTTCGGCAAACAACACTCTTACAAAACCCATAAAATCACATACAAACACCCACAGCACATAAGCATTATATATTTCGTCTTCTTTTATGCTCGGGCAAAACAGTACAGAAAAAAAAGAAAAAATAGGGAAATCTAAAAACAAATAAAGTGAAATACATGAAACTTTGTTTTTGTTTGTACATTTATTGTCTTTTTTTTAAGTTTATAGTTTGTATACAGGCTGAGCCATAGGATGGCCAGCCAGATCACCAGATCTGCCTGCTCTAGACTACTTCTTTTGTTGTTATGTAAAAAAATGTCTACACAACTAAACCAAGAAAAATTGACGAACTTAAATGACGTATAACCGAAGAAGCTGCTAAAATACAACCTGTCATGATAATAAATGGATATAAAGTTAGATTGGCGCACTGTCAAACAGTAAATGGACAGCAATTTGAGCGTTTATTGTAGAATATTTAGCAGTTATTCGTATCTAGAGCTGATTTAGTTTAAAAGTGATTTCACCTGAAATAAGTTATTTTTTTCTTTCTCACTATACTATAGTATAGAGAAAGTATAGTGATCGTGAAAAAAAAATCGATGTTGAGAAATTTGTAGAAATATCCGTTTTGGGATCTCCTGAGTCCAAAAAAGTGTTTTTTTACAAAATGTCTGTCTGTATGTATACAAAGCTAGAGCGAAAACTATTCGATCGATTTCGAACAAATTTGCACCAAACACGTCAATTAGGCCTGTATGGATGCACGAAAATCGGGTTTGAAAATTTATGAAAAACAACCCCCTTTTTTGGCAAAAAAACCCATAAAATCAGTTATTAATTTTTTTATAAAAAAACTGCTCCAACGATTTTGATCAAATTTGGCTTATTTGTAGCCGTTAATGTACCCTATCATATACAAAAAACCGCATCTTTATAAAAACTACCGTTTAGCTAATAATAATAATAACTGATTTTTGGGGGTTGTTTGGCCATAAAGGGGGTTGTTTTTCAAAAAATTTCAAAAACCTTTTTTCGTGCATCTATACAGGCCTAGTTGACGTGTTTGGTGCAAATTTGTTCGAAATCGATCGAATAGTTTTCTCTCTAGATAATAATAATAATAATAATAATAATATTTATTAGTTATATAATCTCCTACTTTAATAAATCACCTCTCCTACCCCACCCTACAAGTCACATTGAATCTGTTTAATAATTTAAATATGTTTGTGAGAAAGTATGTGCCAGTTCCCGGTATCGTTTAATTTTTCTTAGCCATTTAATATTTGTTAATAACCGTTTTGAATTTAAATAAATCATAAAAACAACATCTTATATTTGTTGTCTTGCAAACTTGTTTTTTAGTCTGAGGTTGCTTATTTGTTCTAAATTATTTCACTGCTTTAATCATGCTAATTAACAAAGTTCAGAGCGTTAATTATAATTAGTTGTTTTAATATAATTTTAAATGGAAACCTTTTTTATTCACTATTTTGCGTTTTCGCTCATTTCACTGACTACAAATTAAAAACCGATTTGAACATAGAACATAGTTTTTTCGACAAATTTTACATTAAAATCATGTATCGCACGACTAACTTCTTAATAATACCTTGAATTATTTGTCTTCAGTTCGTATTCTAGGCCTAGAACACTGTCGGCTTCGTCAGGCTTGTACTAATAGACCTACATACACGAGTAATACACAACACTAACACACACAAAATTAGAGTATATTATTAACTCATCGTTAATATGTACTAAAAATGTTTGTGTGGCCATATTATTAAGGACGTTCTTGTCCAGCTGCAGGTTAGGATACCAGCGCTGTAGCTAGATCTACAATGCGGACTGAAGACAACTAATTCAAGGTAAATATTACGATATATTAAACAGTCCAAAGCAATACATTATATCCTGTAAAAAAGACTACCTTCTCATTTAAAAAAAAAATGTATTTCATTGCAAGATTACGTATCCAATATGGCAGACAAAATTTCAAGCTCACAAAAAGTGTTTCTATTATGTCTGTGATAACTGCATTTATTTCTATCTCAAAAGACTCGTAGGCCTAAATTTTGAGATATCAAGCCGTTTCCAGAATGTACACTGTATATTTATCCACAAAACAGTTTCTTGCGCTTATAGTGTAATACAGTACATTTTATATTTGTTCTACTCCGTTCAGAAACTTGCTTACCGCTTCTGTGAAAAGTACTACTTTATTAGTTCTAAAACATGGACGAAATATAACTAATGTAATGCGTGGTTTCAGAGGAAGATATTCGCCGTGTTGCGAATGTTGTGAGATAAAACTGTTATTGTATACAATGTGCTGTATACTGTATAACACATGTCGCTAGCAAGTGGCATAACAAGTGACAGATTGTTTCCATTGCTCCTTGTGATGCAACATGTGATACGATTGTATAGTAATGGAAACATCCTTCAGTTTTATTTTCTGAATGTACGTAAATGCAGGATTTATATCTTCTCCATCCCATAATCCCACTCAGCATCAATGTACCCGATGCATAACTAGCCACTAACTGTTACAGTCGTGTCACCAGTTACACAATTTGTTTTATTTGATCAAATCGTGGAAATAAATTTGAAAAACAAAGCTCAAAAAATGTAATTAATTACGGGATTAAATGTTGGATTCTGTCACGCTCCAGTCAATGCGAGCGGCTTCCTTGGCGGTTGCCAGATGACAGGCAAGCACGCGTCCTCAGCTGGTGTTTTTTTGTACTCCTGGTCACCATACACCAGAAGGTTGCTAGGGACAACAATAGCCCTTGCACGGTAGCGGCAAATGATCCTTTGATAGTGGGGATGATTCGATATAAGTTTTCTCCCTCGCCACCCTCAGCTTCGGCTCATTCAGAGTTTAGAATTTCAAGGTATTAACGTTTACAGTTGACGATAACGATAAAAAAGCAATTTGTACTTAGATTTAGACAATGCTTAATTTTATAATAAACTCTAAGTTGAATATTGTATATTGTAAAAAGTTGAATACCTTGCGTACTTCGCACGCTAACTCCCTGGATCATGTTGACACCTTACGCGCCAAATAATAATTAAAACAAATACTAAAATTATTTGACAAATTTTTATGATATATATATACAAGTTTAAATAATTGTTGATGGTATAAAACACACAGAGTGAATAACATTATGTGTATATAGGCCTACGACACAACAAATATTTATTAAAATCAAATAACATACAACCGATTTATTTAACATGTCTTATTATGTAATTTGTCCTTAATCCAATTTTGATTATACTTTCGATTCAATAAATGAATGTGTAGATACAATTATAACATCAAAGATTTAGTTAGATAGAACACGACGGGGAGGGGGTGTATAGGCAGGCAGATAAACCTACGCAACCTGATCCTTTCAATCTCAAAGACATGATAAAACAATTACTATTTGACATAACAGGGTTTATATTAAAAATTAAAAGAACCAACTTACCTATGGTATATTCCCAAACACAAACCTAATTTAAACATTAGAGCGACACATTATTTAAAAGTATGAAATCAGCTATTAAAAGAAATGTGATAAAAGTAGCATACTAATAAACGGCTGATTCTTGCACCAATACTGAAAATCTTCAGTCAGTGAAGCTGTGTATTTTAAACGGACAAACACGTTTTTATATAATTACAGGCCTATATTTTTTTAAACTAATAGTTAATTTTATTATTTCGCTTCATATCCTTTAGTAATTCCACAGTATTTAAGTAATTTAAGTTTAAAAAAATGAAATCAAAACATGATATATGTGAATAAATGCTATAAACCTCTCAAAAGTAATGAATGTGCACCATTGTTTGAATGCTTTAATTAATGCAAATTTCTAAGTCCACCATTATTACATGTATCACAACGTCATAGCCCATTCGTATCACCTCTTTTTGTGATTAAATTTTAAAACCAGGGTGCATTCTTTTAAGGTTTTACAAGGAATTTAAAACAACATTTTTGCGTATCCCATCGAGTTTGTTAATAGTCGTTATAGATTTACTAAAAATGTGATTCACTATGTTTTTATTTTCATATCTTCGTCGCTACATATCAGTTTTCAAAACTGTAAACCAGTGCCCTTCCCCGTTTGTAATTTTTCACTTTTCGCCAATTTTCTAACATCTTTAAAATTGTCGTACTTTTAGATAGTTGCATTTTGTAGTATTAACTTTGAATTAATAAATTTGTGTTTCTTACCGTCATCGTTATCCAATTCTTTCTTTAAGAAACGTGCTACAGCTGTTTCGCGATTTATCGCATTTTCAAACACTGTACACGAAACACATTAAAATATAAAACACACACAGTTCACACACGATAATTCTACGCCCATTGGGACGTCGTCAAAAATAAAATAGCACACAAAAATACACAAAACGTCCGACATGTTTAAAACTTGTTGGCCAACAGAATACATTACAATTAATTATTTAAAATGTTGGACAGCTGATGACATGTTGAAAATGTTGGATAAAGATGACGGTAAGAAACACAAATTTATTAATTTGAATTACGTTATCCGTAGCTAAATAACTTCAAAATTAACTTTGATTTTAAAATGTTTGACCTGTCGTTGTTAATTTACAAATCATTTCAGTTAAATAAAACACTCTGTTTTTCGTCAATTTATTCGCAACGTTAGACTTTAAAACACTCGAGAAATACCTGGCTAAAAATAACAAAAATGTTTCTTTTTCAGAAAGAAAAGAAAAGAAACTATCAAAAATTGATTTTAAGATATTTAAGACCTTAAAAGAAGTGATGGGAAAGAAAACAAACGTTTTTTCTTTATGAAATAGTATAATAAATACATTCTAGACTTTAATGAAGGAATTAAAAAGAATCTTGACTTGTTTATAAAATGTTATACCTACATTGGAGACGTTCTCTTTTTAAAATAGTACAGCTACATTGGAAACTTATATCTACACTATTATATAAAAATCTAATGGTGTACGTTTGAGTGTGTGTTACTCAATCACGTAAAAACTACTGGATGGATTTGAATGAAATTTGGCACACATATAGATCATGACCTGGAATGAGACATAGGCTAGTGTTCACTTAGATTTAAGGATTGAAATAATCCCTATAAAACAATACAAATTAATTGTTATACTTCCCATTAAGCTAGAGTGCTGCAAATCGGTACATTTATTTCTTACAATACATATATACTATGTAAATCATAGTTTAATTTTAAAGCGTGCTGCTAAGGGGTGAAAATGTAATAACAACCCCTAAAACAATACACATTTATTACTATGCGGCGAAACTCAGGACCGTGTGCGAAACCACGGGTACCTGACAGTTTTATATAAAAATAGATACAATGATAGGATGTAAGGAAATGAAAAATTAGTTTTTGTAAAATATTAAGTATAAATAGATTGGAGATTTTAATATATTTATGAAAACTTACTTTTTCTTTTTATAAATAGTATAGGTACATTGTAGACATTAATGAGCTAATAGAAAAAGATTCTATTTCATTACATTTATTGCATTTGAATCCAAAGCACAAGTATAATTTGACTGGCAAAGCAGAATAGAACGTCTCGTCATTGTAGTCGTCGTGCGATACAAACTCGTCGCGCCAGACGTGGTTAGACGATCCAAACTCGGAACACAAGCTCCGTGGTATGTTTTCATAATTCCCTCTTGTGTTGGCTAGCTGGACAAAAACCGCTCATCGCGTACACCTTATACAGACGATTCAATAACGTATGAATCTAGAGTAAATAACTAAAGGTAGACGAAGATCTTATTGTCCTCGGATAGGCCTGCGTAGGCTTACCGTTGTCAGGGCAATTACGGCAGTGTGTAATTGTTCATTTCTTATGACGTATCGGACAGACGGACGGTAAAAACTTGATCCGCGGTTGTCTTTAAAGATTAATGGGTAATTTATAAAATATTTGTTATTTATAGATGCATTCCGATCGGACGACATTCTTTATGGGTTCGGTTGGCGAAGGAGGATTGGCCTTGATTGTAACGATAATTAGGAAAACAACGGCGTTGTAAAAACGCAGTTCAGAACTAATTTGATTCTTATAATTTTGTATTGGGAAGCTTTTTAATTTCTTCAGGACTATGAACTGAACAATATTGTACTTTATTCAGGGTGATTGGCAATTTGTATTAAAACATTTTCGGGTAAAAGTACATACTATTAAGTAAAACAAACTTTTAAAATTTTAAAGAAAGTATGAATTTTAAAATCATAAAAACAAATATATATATGTATACAAATAATTTTGTTTTACCTTTTTCCCAATGCGATAATAGATATGGTACTTTCTGAAAGGTTATACAGTTTCAATAATAATAAGACCATTGTAATTATTTAAAAAAATCATGTGGAAGTCCTTCAGTTAAAAACATTTTGAAATGTTTTAATAGTACAAACTTTACATTTGTAAAAGTACAAACTTTACCTTGATATCTAATACAAACTATTGCACGTTTTCTAATCGCCAGAACCTTACTTTAAACGACAAATTCTCACCAACTCTTTGAGCAGCTGCAGCAATACTGTGCCTCTGGATCACACTTTATGGATATTTGTGTTTGGGCTTTGTAGGAAGAGCATGTTTATTTTATGGGTAATTAATTACCTTATTTTTATCCGTCGAGCACTCTAAAATATATCCTTTCTGGATTACCGGTTTCGGTGGTTCATGCCACCATTATCAGATCAACCTCAAAAATGATTCATTCCACTGTTGTGGAACACGTCGTAATAAACTATACACAATTAACATACAACATTAAAAAACACAACTTTATTCTAAAGTTTGAAACTCTGAAGAGGAACTGTGAAGGCCGTTATTTCTACTTCAAACAGTATGCACCGCATAAATGCTGTTACATAGGTTAGTTGTCATTAGTCGTATATTTGTTTAATATTCCCTAAAGTTAGCGGTTTTGAAGATATGCCACTTTAAAAATTTGTAACGGCCGCCATTTTGAAAATTATAAACGTAAACGCTAGGTGTTTGGTACACTTGTAAATCGTAACATACAAAATGTTTACACCAAATTTGAACTCAATATCTTATCTATTTCTGGAGTTACAGTGGGTTTTTGTAAAAAACAAAATGGCTGATTACTACTAAACTAAGTCGAATTCGAAAAAGTTACTGAACATTTTTCATTTACTTCATGTATACAATACGGTCCTGTATACAGCCTGCTAAGTTTTGTTGTGACACAATGTATACAATTAACGTTTACTTTATTTTGTTTAAAATTCTGTAATTGTGTATGTTGGTTTTATATTACAGTGTTTTGTTCTTGTGTATATTGTTGACAAAATAATAAATTAATTTCATTTCAAATGTTAATAAAACATCTGCACGGTTTGTAGTATATTTGAACATACTAGAATCATAAAGGCAGTAACAATATTTACATTTCGCTTGAAGCAGTTGCATTTGAATATTATTTATAGATTACGAAATAATATAGCACTTGATTGTTTCATGTCCTTTGGTTTGTGATTACGCCCACGAAACTTTGTACGACGAGACCGATATTAAACTTCTTCAATGGAAAACGTATCAACGGTCGTTTATTAGTTCTGGCAGTATGTAACCCACCGAAGCTCAACCCCGATAAATCAGACGAAGGTGTTTTCAACAACGACGCGACGGTTGTTAGTTTGTACTACATTGTTTAAACAACGGGCGGTCAGCTGCGGAACTCTCTGGTGTCGTGCCAGCCACTAAGTTCTCGGAACTCACCAACGACCTGTTAATTTGCTGCCAACTCCTTGGGTTTCGCGTGTTGCCGATGCCACAAATCCTTGCCCAAACATGACGTGGCTAACTACTCGTGTTCAACTTTATTATCTCGGGTGGATGTTGTAAATAAAACAGTTGTGTGGAACTGACCGCGGGTTGTTTTTTTGTGGGGAATTTATTTACGACGTTCGCTGCCGTACACGGCTTTGCTGCGTTGAAATTAAGAAAAACATCCTAAGATTTTCTAGGAAATGATAGATTTGTGACAATAAAACGCATTGTTTATAGTGGAAAATATACATTTCAACTTTTGTAGGTTATTTTGCTCTCAATGATGAGGTGGTTCAAACGTCTTTAACCTACATTTTTATAACATAGACTAATAAAATTACATAATTCTAATAGCAATAATTATTTTAATTATTCGCGAATAAGATATGTAAACATACCAACCCCCTAAAATAATAAATTCATTATTTTACTTTACTTGAAACTAGATAGCTGAAAAATTAATACATCGAATTTCGTCCACTACCGTTAACGTTAGGGAACTACCCACATACAATAAACATATACATTGCACTAACTTTATACAAGCTAGAGAGCTGAAATTTGGTCCATATTATTCATAGGAAGAATACAAGAAAGAAAAATAATTTGCATTTCAATTACTTGAATATAGGGAGTGAAATTGAACAACTTCACTTAAAAGTAAATAATAATTCGTGCACTTGCTACGGATGTAGATACCTCAAACTTGGTACATATTCAACAGTCGTGGTCATTGAAATTGCATCATTTAAAATAATGAAGGATCTCCTTAAACCAATGTTGTTCTTACCTTTTGATAATTTAAAAATATTTTGCAAATGAAAAGCGTCTGTTATGAGCCGTGAAAAAATGATTAAAACCGAAATAAAAAATAAATAATATTCATAAAATGATAAATAAAATTTTTAGTATAACGAGGAATTTAAGGAAAAAATTGTTTTTTACATACTCATATGAATTTATTTGGAAAATTTTTATAAAAACATAAAAAATATATTTATTTAAATATTAATATAAACTTGTATTTTTTCAAACCGCCATTAGCCGTGGTAACTGAGGCGATCCTGTTTGGCATTGAGCCGATCAAATTTTTTATGATTTCGTCACTAATCTCCTCATTCCACACTTTTTCGATTGCCGGTTTCAGCTCAACTTTATTCTTAGGCTTTGCAATACATTTTATTTAGGATTTGTTTACACATTTAGGTTCAAAAAGATAACAATCATAGGTGATGCAATTTCTATGACCAGGACTTTATATATATAATATCCAACAAATACCACTCACTGTCTCACTCATCACGAAATCTCAAAAACCACCAAACGGATTGGAATCAAATTTGGAATGTAGCTTACTCTAGGTGCTCGCAAGAAATGTTTTAAAAAAATTCGAAATTTTAGGGGGGGGGAGGGTTTGGGAGGTCAAAGTTACTAAAAATTCTCACAGGAATATATAGTATAATATATTTATTGATATATTTTTTTTGGTTAATATACATTTAACTTTGATTTGTCACCCGGATCGTGCCAGCTAGTAAACCCCCTCCCAAAAAACCCCAAAATCAGTTATTATTAGCTAAACTAGAATTTTTAGAAATATGCTGTTTTTTGTATTTGGTAGAGTACATTAAGGGCTTCAAATAAGACAAATTTTATCAAAATCGTTAGAGCCGATTTTTTTATAAAAAAATAATAACTGATTTATTGGGGATTTTTCGGCCAAAAATGGGGTTGTTTTAAAAAAATGTTCAAACCCTTTTTTCGTGCATCTATAAAGGCTTAATTGACATGTTTGGTGCAAATTTGATCGAAATCGATCTACTAGTTTTCTCTCTAGCTTTGTACACATACAGACAGACATTTTGTAAAAATCACATTTTTTGGACTCAGATGGTCCCAAAACGGATATTTCCACAAAAATCTCAACATCGATTTTTTCTACGATCACTTTACTTTCTCTATACTACAGTATAGTGAGAAAGTAAAAGGGGTTAGTTTTAGTGGAGGATGGTTACAAAAACCTTTCCTCTTCTCTTTACGTTAGTTTTGTGTGGTCCGTACGATTGCGTGCGCGTGGTTAAAGTGGGTGAGCAACATACATGTAGGTGTGTATCTGGATCTGTACTGAGCAGTGCGATAGTACAGCGGGTCTCTCATTGTGAGGCTCTTGATAATCACTACAGGAACTTGTATGTTTTCTCATCGCCAGTTAGACTAATGAAGGCGCGGGAGCAGCGTATAGAGCGGGCAATTTCTTAGCCACTAACCAGGTTTGAACCTACGAGGTTTCAACCGTAGCAGACTGAGCTAGCGACTTTAGCCTCCCTGCCACTTCTCTTCACTACAGCCAAAAGGACGACTTAACGCACTTTAAACTTAATTATGATTTGCTAAATATTTACAATTAATGCGACGAGGCAAAATTTGTAATTTAACTGTTTGTAAAATTTATTGTTTTTTTAATTGTGAACTTCTATAGGTTCACCACGTCCAAAAAATTTGTTTACGTGTTTGTATGGCAGAGTATATATAGTTTTCTTGTTGCTGGGTGAATCGGACTTTACCGTCACGCGTTTCACCGTATATCTTGTGAAACACTCCT